>VZTG01007659.1:176666-236290 GCA_013397845.1 Melanocharis versteri
TTAATGAGTTGCTAAAATCTGCAATGAAAAATCACAATAAGCAAATAAATCATCTGCCTGGGTTGTCTGTCACCAGAGAAGTAGGAATGATTAGGCTGCACACTGAAGCAGCGCAGTAGTTGTTGCAAACTATTGATATTTTTTTGTAAGAGTTCAGAATGGATCACATGCCTTAAAAGTTCAACTAAGCTTGAATGAAATCCCAAGACGTAAACTATACTTAGTCAGAATTTTCTTGCCTCAGGGACTCTTCAACTTCAACATGCTGATTGCTCCTGCAGCCTCTGACACTATTCCATCTGCTCCATCTGTTGTCGTCCAGTTAACACTGGCGGAGGTTACAGCTGTGCTCTAGTCTGCTGAAAGTGCTTCCCTAGCCTGATTATAAGACTGCTCATAGAGCTACATGCAGCAGAATGTTCCTTCTGCTCCTTCTGTATTAAGCACTAGGAAAAAAAAAACAACCTGTTAAAAACAAACAAAGAGTAGATGCTCCCTGAATCTCCTTCCCTGTCAGGTGAAGATCATGACATGGTCTGAAAGAAAAAAATCTTCTCTTGTTGCTGGGAGAAATATTACCTGAGATGGTAATCATTCTTTCTTTTCAGTTAGGAGCTTAATCTCTCTGATTCTTCAACATTACCAACATAACTCACTTCCACCCTGTGTTTATTTCTTGGGAAAGACGCATGGAAAGGAAAAGTCTTGCTGTGGTTTCTCCTTTTGATGTTCCATTAATAGGACCAGACAGGTGATTGGATTAAGAGCTGAATTTATTTGAAGGCAGAGCTGAGGCAGTGGCATCCTGCCCCTCTCTCTCTGGTCTGGTGTGTGCTCTGCTGTCTCTGTCGCTGCTGACCCACTTCTGTAGACCTTCCTCCCTGGGACACTGGGGGAGTCTGGGAGAAGATTGTCCAAACCCAGTGCGAAAAAAAAAGCTATGGAAGTTCAGGGTTGACTGAGTGCTGAGACTGCTTAACCTCCAGCCACAGAAACAACTGAGGTTTTAAAAATATTACTTCTGTTTTTTATAATAATCCCTAAAGCCTTTGGATCCCCAGCTCTGTACCAAAGTGTCTGAACAATTACTGGGTGTCCGTAAATTTGTAATACAACCACAGTCACACAGCCCATCAAACCAGTGCCACCCTCATTCACTGCAGAAACATTGGGTGGGGTGTTTCAAACCAATATTCTCTAAGTGTTTGATAATACTTCAATATTGTGATGTGCCTAAATGATCTTTACACAGCTGATCCGAAATGCTGTTCCGATACTCTGCACTTCCATAAACTCTCTGATATTTTAAGATATACACTCAGCATGTTTTCCTGAACCCACAGACAGTGATTTATCTCCAGCCCCTTCTCTCACTTAGAGTCAATATCCTTTCCAACTGATGGTTTTCATTTCAGCTGCCAAAAGAAAAAAAACAAAACATAACAAAAATCCTTTGCTTTTGTCTCCCACATATATTCTAACCTGCTTTTAAAGGATCTGAAGGAGGTGAACGGTTGAGTGAGGGGAGAAAAAAGTTAATTGAAATATGGAGGTTTTAAGCCAAATTTTAATCTTACAACAAAGACACTGGCTTAGTTGAAATCATAAAAGCATACTTGAGTCTCCTTCTAATGTCACTGCAAAAATTTATCTCCAGAAAGGAAAAATAGCTTTTAGTTACTCCAGACTGTCTTGGGTATGATTATAGTGAATTAGAAAATACGTGAGAAGAGAAATATCTCTTTTATGCAAGAACTCACCTTGAAGAAATTTAATGAGTGAGTGAGTGAAGGTTCTTGCAAAGGTGCATTGAGGACTTTTGCATGAGTCTGCAGTCTTGGGAGCAGATAGCTGAGAGCGAGTAATCACAGATATGAGTACATGTTGAGACTATCTTCATGATGCCAAAAGTTTAAGTGAGATTAGAATCAGTCCCTTTAGCTTTGCAGCATTTTGCTGAGCAGTTTTGGATCAGACCATATAGACTTATACCTTAATAAAAATCCACATATGCTATCTAACTCTTCAGGAGGAAGCCTAGATATGTGATAAAACCAGAACTACAGTATTACAGGCTGCTAAATGCATTCCCTAAATCTGGAGGAGTTTAGTTCACAAGAAAAAGCCTTTGCATTCCAAGTAAATGAGCTCCTGCAGCTCTGTAGGGAAGAGCTTTAATTGGAAAGTCACATTCCTTGCCTCCCATGTAAATAAATCAAGGTACTCGAATTTGGTCATGGCCTTTGTCTAGTTTGAGGCCAGCACCAGTCCAAGGTAATGCTGTGAAGGTTAGAAATAGCACAGTGGAATCAATCTTCACATAAATACATATGTAACACCTCAGGCAACACAGAGCTGAGAATGAAGTGCACCCCATTATCTGTAGAACATACTAACAGAGTAAAAAATAAATGCACTGGTAATGCTGTATTTGACTGGCAGCAAAATTCTCGTAGGTTATAAAACAAGCTACAAGCATCCTAGGAGAAAAATCACCCCTCTTAGCTAAACTAAAAGTGTGCTAAGGCAGTTTTCATTATTTCTTAATGAATTGCATGTTAACATGTAGTTACAAAAATATCACCTGCCCCCATTGAAAGGAATGGTGATGTTTCTGTTGTCCTCGGTATTTTCTAACTCCAATAAAAAATCCAGCTGATAGTTCTCCAGCCACGTTAGAAGAAAACAAGGACTAATGTCTTTAAATTATCATTGTACATGAAAATATATTGTTCTTATTTACTGCTTGCAGTACTTGGGTTCCACTATATAAAATGCTGTACAAAGGCAGCAAAATATATTCCCAAGTTTAAGAAAAGCAGCAAAGTAGGGAGTAGAATAGATTTTTTTAAAATCATTCTCTGGAAACATGGAAGAAGATATCTAAACTCCCACAGATACTCTCCTTCATCATTCCAGCTGTTTTGCTATTTGCTATGTAGATGTGTCCTTGGTGATACCATGGGGAAATATATGATCTTGCCATATCTCCATTCCCAAAATATTCTAAATACATTAGGGAAAATCATTAATAAAGTGACACTTTGAAGCTTCTGTATTAAATTTATAAGAGGAACTTAGTTAATCTGCTGTATCAAGCTAGTTTATACTCTGGAAAATGTCATGCTTTTCACACTCAGTTACATTCTCTCTTTGAGTCTCCATGGCTATACATTGACATATAAATGTTTTACTTAAAGAAGCACTTACAGAAACTTATGTTACACTTCCCAGGAGCATGAGCTATCCTATCAAACCATGATTCATTCCACTTAGCTTTATAAACTTTAGGCATGAAGCTTAAATGAGTGCTCCAATCTTCCTCCATAGCCAACAGAGAGAGGCTGACTCCAGCAAGGTGCGCAGAACATTTATAGGAACTTGCACTTCAGTCTCACATATCTAAATAAAAATGAGCATCATCCCTGTTACTAGTGTAATGGAAAACCCTGTGTCTGATTTAAGAGCAGGAAGCCTTCTGCTATAAGATGTCAAATAGAAAACATTTCCCTTGAACCTAAGAAACACAGCCACCTGAGTTTCTGAAATCAGAAATTATTTCTCTGAGGAACCCTCAATAAGCAGCATTTCCCCATTCATAAGAACTGAGTCTATGTGTGAAAGAACAAGAACTTCATTATGGAAATTAGAAAAACTACATGGATGATAACTAAGCGTACTCCGCAGTAGCTTTGTCAGCATCCCATAATCACTTTCTATTCTGGTGATCATGTAACAGGAAAGCACCCTTAACTGTGTAATTTATTTCCTTTTTAGGGTTTGTCTATACCACCACATCATTTAGTTCCTGAGTTCACGGCGGGCACTGGATCCTTTCTGTCTGCATTGTGTGGATGTTGGCTTGCATTTGGGATTTCTTTGGCTGTAAACCCACCAGAGCAAGTGACACGAATCTTACATGCAGTCCGTGTCAGGAACCCCACTGCACCTCCTGGGCTGCACCTTTACCCTCAACGGTCTTTAGAGACAGAAAGTCCTGCAGACTCCAGGACTTGCAAAAGGTACCAATGCAGTAAAAAAATCGGTTGAATGCCCTGCAACACAACTCAATCCATGTTCAAACTGAATTTCACCTGAAAAAACCCCACAACGACTCTCAGAAAAAAAAAAAATTCAATCACTGCGTCTCAAGGCAATGTGGTTACTCTCAAGACAACGATACCCCTAAGCCAACTTGCAAGGGTCTAGCCCTGATCAGCAAAAGTGTTCTCCACTCTTTACCAGTTTGCTTAGGGCTCTGGTTAACTCCTTGGGTAGTATGCATTTAGCAGTAGGGGTGCAACCTAAGGATATTAAACCCCGTGTGCAGTGTGTGGGTAGTGCATTTCCAGTGTCCCGAGGTGCAGACAGACAGATCTGTCCTCAATTCTTTACACTGTGCCGCTCAATGGTGTTACTTTTACTGTTTGACTACATAAAAAAGCTGAGGAATCCAACAAGTGGTTGCTCATCCTCCATCAAATGATCATTTTGGCAATCAAAATCCTCACAGACATCAATAACATACAGGACTTAAAGGTGGAGGTAATAAGGATGTACTGCTTCTCAAAAGCAAAAATAATTCTCTTCTCTTATTTCACTTATGATGCCTAATCAGCTCTGAATTTTACACTGTTTATGATAATTCCCAAAGTGTCTTGGAGATGATCAGGAAGAAAATTCCTCAAAACAAGATCTCTTTGGAAGCTATTCAAAGTCTCTCCCTCATACTGGGATGTGGCAGGAAACACCCACTGTATGGAGTTCGAACTAAGAGGAGCTATGGTGATTAAAAATCTTATGAACAAGGTTTTTTCACTGAAAAATTCTGTTTCAGAAACACTGGGATGTTTTGGATAAAACATTTATTTTCATGACATTTCTAACAGAGTTTTAAATATTATTTCATTTTCTTTATTTTTGTTTTAATAGAATCATAGAATGGTTTGAGTTGGAAGAGACCTTAAAGCTCATCTCCTTCCAACACCCCTGCCATGGGCAGGAACATGTCCCACTAGACCATGTTGCTCAAAGCTCCATCCAACCCGGCCTTGAACACTTCCAGAGGTGGGGCATCCACCAGTTCTGTAGAAAAAACTGTTCCAGTGTTTAATCACCCTCTGAGTAATAAATTTTTTAAGTGCAGGCGGTTTTAAAATAAAGTTTCCAGAGGAGAGAAACCTCACACCATCCCAATACTACCAGTTTGATGCCAGTGTCTATTTTTAGTTGCCTTTCTTTTAACCATTATATTTTAATTTCACTGAAACTTCAATTATTTAAATTTTTTAAAGATTGATTTTAAACTCTATCACTGCATGCTACATTTACAGTAACAACAGGAACCATCTTGACACCAACAAAAGAAAACATTCGGATGAATTGTAGAATTCTCTAAAATGAAACGTTTTCAAATTCTTCTTCCTCATAAATTTAGAAATTGATGTAGTCTACTGAGTTTTAGAAGTATGAAAATGTCAGACTCTTCCACTGGAAGAAAAGTTGTTAACAATGATCTTAATAGGCAGAGAAAGCAGTTTGCTCTCTGTTCGCCCACTGATAGGAGTCCATCACCTTGCAGAGGGCACTGCTTCCCAGCCTCAGGTGGAAGAGAATTGAGTTGCCTTGCAGAAGTCAGGGCTGTGCAATATAACAGTGTCCCAGTGCACATTCTTGTCACTCACCATGGATCTGTAACCAGAAGGTTTAATATAATGGAACCAAAGGATACAGCCCCTTCTTTGGCAACTATTTGGACTGGGAAGGCTGAAGGGAGATGAGATTCATATATAAACTACAAGTGAGAAATTATCCCTGTAGCCATTGGGATGGGAAGCATTTTAGAAACATAAACAAAACAGTTAAATGATAGTGAGTTTTTGGAAGATATTCAGCTCTGTGCTGAGGTACCACATTATGCTTGAAATTGTCCTCAGGTTTTATAAGCCACAAAGAACAGAAAAAGGTAGCCAGGAGGAAGCACTTCTAGGATGGGAGTTTGAGACACAGGGAGATGGAGGTTGTATATGAGGTTTCCTTCAGTAACAGGAGCTGTCATGAGTCACCTCAGAAGAAGCTGAAGGGAACAGACAGCCCTGTGTCCCCAGGCACCACGGCACAGGAACAACCCTCAGTGCAGCAGGTAGGTGCACATCTGGGCAGGAGCGCTGTCCTTGGGCTCAGGGACACTGCAACTGCAAGTCATTACGTGTGTGTAGAGACTGGTAAGCCATCAGGAATGCTGCACTACAGCTTCTCTTCCACAGTTTTAGGCAGAGAAGGTATTTCTCAGTGTTATTATCCCATTAGTGAAAGATGCCACTGCCCAAATTAAGGTGCAAACAAGACCGTGTGCCAAAGTCAGTACTACAGATTTTATTTAACAATAAGTGTGAGGTAGAGAGATAGACGGAAACAGAAAAGAGAGGCAGGGAGGGGGCAGAAAGACAGAGAGAGAGAGAGAGAGAGAGAGGGATCAGGCAGAAGACAGTGACCCCTTGTAAATCCAGCAGTGTTTTGTTGGTCCTTCTTCACCCTGGGCTTCTCGGTGTGGGGGTGGCGCCCAGAGTTGTCCTTCTGCAGGTACCACCTTTATAAAGTTCCAGGTATCCATGGGGCACAGATGCCATTCCCATAACTTGGGGTGATAGGTGTATGAGCAGCTGCTTCCTTACCCACAGCTTGTCACAGTGGGAGTTTTTGTCTGGAAGCCTTAGCTCAGTTGGTCAGAGCATGGTGCTAACAATGCCAAGGTTGTGGGTTTGATCCTCATATGCATTGTTCATTTAAGAGTTGGACTTGATGATACTTGTGGGTCCCTTCCAACCCAGAATATCCTGTGATTCTTTGATTAACCAGGATGTTAACCAGATCTCACCATCAGGGCTGGAATTAGCACTTTCCTGTTGCAAATTCCTCCCTTCTGTGCTTATCTCAAACAACTAAGCTGTGGTGGCTTAGTTACTTCTAACTAAATAGGCTAGTCCCTTCTGTGGCCTTGACACTGCTTTGAGACAGGCAGTCGTGTTTTTTAAGTCCTTACACTCAGTTCCTGTGATAAATTTTTATATGTTGCTACTAAGTGTAGGAAAATGTCTGCTTGGCTCCACCTCAGAGGAGGCAGCATTTCAGGTGGTCCCCATGGCACACCAAGTCTGATGGCTTGTAAAGTGCTCTAGAATCCCTTCAGAGGACAAAGTGGATATTTAAATGGAAAATAGTGATTATTTCTCCCATCTTTCTTTTCTACCTAATGCAAGCCTTTTGAAAGAAAAGTAATTTCATAAATCTTGATTAAAATAACATCTAGGCTTCTAAAATGTTTCTCCTGCTAGTTAGTCACTTTAGGCAACAAAAGAAAAAGGAGCTCTATTCTCTCAAAAGAAAGTGCACTCGCTTCACAACTCTTATTGTTCCTGCCTGAAAGAATCCTACTAATCTTAAAATAAAGCACATTGGGGATCCATAAACATTCAAAGTAGGTAATATATTTCTGAAATACTGTTCATAAGCTCTGTTTTTTTGAAAAGCAATATTTGTAAGCACAAGATCACTCTGAACATCATTCCTAACTCCCTCTAGCACTCACAACAATAACCAAAGGAAGAATCCAAAAATCAGCGCAAGCATCAGCCTAGGACTGAACTCTGCCATGAATTCAGCAGCACAGAAATATTGCAATTCCTTTTCCTTCTATTCCTGCTGCTCAGTGATCCAATTTATGTAATCTATTTTAAGATGACCAGCAAAGAAAGTTTTTCTTCTGGTTTTGGAGAAAATTCATAGCAGAGTACAGCAACAACTGTGTAGATACAAGCCATGACTATGTTTTAAAAGTGCATGGACTATAAAGAAGACTGTAAATTCTGTCTACTGGTTATATCATGGGAAAAGGCTGGCAAATTGAAAACAATTCATTGTGAGTTTATTCTGTACAAATACTCCTTTGCTGGGCAGTGAGGGTTCTCCTGCACTTTGAGATCCACAGTCAAAAAAGACCCTCTATAAATTCGAAGCCTCTTCTACTGTGCTCACTTTTAAATAAAACCTTGAGGATGATTTCTGCCTCATTTGCTGTACCATGGGAGAATGTGCTAAAGATGTTCAGGAAGAGGCCAGTCCTTGCCTGACTTCAGTGTTATGGTTTAATACTCTTCTGCTTTGTCCTTTGAAATGCGACATGTTGTGGCATGGCCCGAGAAAGGCGCAGCCTGCTTCCTCGGGGATCCTCTCTGTGAACCTGTGTGGGTGGGAACTGCTGCCGACAAAATTTCCCTTTCATGGGGAAGTTTCACAGAAGCAAAGAGAGAATAGAGATCTCTAGTTGGAGGTGTCAAACCACACCTTTGAGTTCTGCAGCAGGAATACTCTGGCAAGCGTAGGACTACTACCAGCCATCAAAGCACACAGCCTTTTCTGAAGAGCAGTGAGGGAGTACCCCACTCTCCAGTGTCAGGACCACGGGCTGCCTTCGTACCATGGCAACTCGTGCACCCTTTACACCGCAATGTTTGCTGTCTGCTAAAGAATACAATCCTGCTGCTACTAATTTCCAGGATTCCTGCTGAATCCAGTACTGAGTTTTGAATTGTGACGGAAATAACCATTACAGAAAAAGTAGTCATTTCTTCCTGGAACTTTGATCAGCTCAGTCATAATTACAGTAAATCTGTTGTTACTAGATTATTTGCTAACACACACGTGCCTGCTCACTCTCTGATAAGGTAAGGACATGCTGGCATTTCTCTGAGATGTTGACAGAGAGACAATGTGTGCAGGCTGAGGCATTCTAACTACATTGTTTTAACTCCCTGCATTATCATCAACGATTGAGAATAGAGGAGGTCAAACCCACAGGTTATTCAGCCTTATGGCTGCTCTGATTTAGAATGTTCTTTTAATGCTTCATTGCAGAAACAAAAGGAAATTCCTGCAATAGTGCTGAACTGGCCGCTGTGTATAATTTTGTCCATTCAAAATGCTGATTTAATTCAAGACATTATATGTGGATTGCTCGCTGATGAATTTTATTCCTATATACATCATCTTAAGGCTTCTGCTCTGTGCTTAATTTGCAGTGAGTAGGCAGATTACTTTTTATTATTTACTCTAAGTCATAGATTTTTATTATCAGATGACAAAATGTGGCTGGCTTGCTTTGTACTTTACACAAATACTGAAACAATTCAACATGGAAATTCAATCAAAGTGCAATTTCACCCTGAAAACTTCTCTAATGTTACACTCAGCTGATATGATTTTATTATATACTATAAATATACAATCACCTACAGATAAGTACTAGTATCTTGGGAAACCCTTAGATATTCTGATTGTAAATGCCTGGCTTTGTACGTTAGACTTCCCAAAGCAAACAATACTCAATTTAAGCAAAAAAAAAAAATTGTTTGAGACAAATGTCAAGTACCACAGATTTGTTGTAAATGTTCCCTGAAACTCATTTTGGTATAGCACTTTCAGTCAGGAGCCTGAGGAGGCCAATTTAGACTCAACTGGATGTTATAGGAGTGACTAAAAAATTGCAAACCTCTCATTAATCTGCTGTGCTTACTTTCCCACTGAAACCATCTTCCAGATTCTGCATATGCTCATAACCTAAAATAGATCTGGAAACGGTAAAACACTACAAGTCCAGTGATGAATATGTTCCCAGGTGTGTTCAGACCATCTGAACTTCTCTGTTTACAAAGAAGTCAGCAGCATTGCTTAACGAAATATGAATCAGTGCTGCCTTTCCCCTTGATAACTCTAAAAAGACAAAGACTGCTTTGTATGACCACCATAATCATGACTTTATTACTTATGGAAAATAAATGCTTGGCCTATCCTTGGCACTGATCCCTTTCCAAGGTGATAAAGGATAAAGCTACTTAAGGGATTGATCTACTAGACAGAAAATCAGCTCTTGCCTGCATGCCAGGAGAAGTTCTGTTAGCAAAACTCTGCACATCCTAGCTCGAGGCAATGATTCAGAATTAAACCTGCATAAATAATAGAGGATTCATTGTGGGATAAACCAGAATGTGTTGCTTGACTTCAGAATAAAGAAGGAAATGCTTCATTCATGGGTTATAAAGCCTTTAATATAAACCCTTTTTTTCTAATAATTGTTAATTTAAAATTGAAAAATTATGTTTAAAAAAAAGTCAATCATTTCATAAATACAAAAAAAAATTCTTACATGAAAATTCATTTTAACATTTTTCATTATCTGTTGTTTAAACAGGCCCTATCTACTGAAGTATTCAAAATAGTATTTTTGTTAAATGCATTATTTGGTGGAGAAAATATATTGTCATCTGCTCTGATTCATTGCTGGCAAAAAGCTTACACTGGCAGAGGAGAGAAGATGATCACAGTGGGGTTTTTCTTCTACTCAGCTTTCATGGATCTGAGGTTGTGTGAAGTGGCCAAGTTCACCTGGGTTCTGACTGGGTGGCAGAGAGCAGGTGCCTGAGCTCGTCCTGCCTCTCAGAGCTGTGACTGTATCCTGCTTCCAGACATTTCTGTGGAGCACCATCCTTAAGTGCCATTGACAGGGCTGTGGCTGGGTCCAGGATGGACAATTCACATGGGAATTGCAGAGTGGCTGATAACCCGCCAGAGAATCAGTATTTTAAGCCCAACTGTGTAAGCCCTTCTGCTTAAATCTAACTGTAAGAATACAAGAACTGTCACCAGTCACAACCTTTTCCAGCTGTAGAACCAGCTGGTGGTATCACTCCCATTATTTCCTGTGTGACTTTGTTGCTTTCCTGAATGGTAGTTTATAGGCTGCAGTTAAAACAACAACAAAATAAATGGTCAGAACAGCCTGATTTTCCAGCCTGATTTTTCCTGAGACTACTTTTTTGTGCTTTGCCTAGTATATCTTTAATTTGAAAAATGTTAATATTCCACCATATTCAGCATGACTGTTTTTCACAGCCTAATGAATTAGGCTTTGACGCACATCCTGATAACTGTCCAACACATCATCTTTCCTCTTTATATCCCATTACTCCTAATTACTGTTTTGTGCATCAAATACTCAACATCTCTGTGATTTAATAAGGCAATTAATATTACACATTACTGCCAACACATTTTTTTAACTTTTTGTCTCTGTATGTATCTGAAAGCATTTCTGTTACTGTGCGTCAAGCCACTGCATGAGCGTTTGTCCTATCAAACACCAACAGAAAGGACGAGGTAATGGAGACATACAACATAACACATCAAGTTCTCTGCCAAACTTTTGCAGGACTTCAGACTTTCCTAATAAAACACAATCCACAACAAATTTTACACCTGCATTCATACCTGAGCATCAGCAATAAGATGTGAGTGTAAAGTGTGATACAGCAGGCTGGACTTCTAAAGTTCATTGAAACCAGCTGAGTTCTCTAAAACAAAACAGCTGAACATTTGTTCATGCCCTGTGTTACAGAGGAAAAGAATCAATTTTTTATGGAGACTAATTAAGTTCCTAGGACATTATTGAAATTGTTTAATATTTAATAAGATTAGCATTTTGTTTATTGAATATTTATATCAATATCTACACTAATTATATTTAACAGTTATTAAATAGCCTTTGAACAATTATTTGTACAGCCAGTAGGTAAAGTTCCTTTAATAACCTGGGACTGCTCCTGTGAAGGAGCAAGGTATGGAGCTTCGTACGTTATTGCTCCCACAGCAGAGACACGCTGTAAAAAGTGCAGTTTATTGCTGCAAGAAATCTTGTTGACCAAATGTAGAATGCAGTTTTCATTAAAGCCAGAAATGAAACTTCTAACATCAGGTCCTGGGTAGCATCCTCTGTGAATTGGTATTGATCTTGGATAACCCATAATCGTCTACATCTCTGGATAAGCTGTAATGTACAGGCCATTTTCAGTTCCTGGGATCTAAATCTGTTCTGCAAGGCAATTAACAAAAAGCCAGTGGTTTGGTTTATTAATTATATGTAATCTAAAAAGTACAGGCATGACTGCTAAAGACACATCTGGATAAGGCACAGGGCAGATTCAAGGTGTTTCATCAGTCCTTGGAAACAGGGAAAGCCATCAGAGAGAAGAGTGGGAGCAGCATTTGGAGGCAGGGACACTACCAGCCCTTAAGACAGGGGTTCTTCTTCCCCGCAGGACCTTGTCACTTTTCCACTGGAGCTGGGGACCCAAAAGAGTGAATATGGAGGGTAGTTCTGGTTTTCACAACTACTCTTTGTAAACCCCTCAGTAATCATTCATAGATATCCTGGGTTCAGAGACTGCAGTTAAAACAAACAAACCAGAAAACAAAAACAAAAACCCCACACCAACAAAACCCTAAGACTGACGCAGCCAAGTGTTGAAAGCAAGCTGGCTTGGACTAGGGCTAGAGATGCAGAGCTGTAAACAACACAGCCCTGCCCAGGAGATGGGCATCATCCCAGACACTGAGACACTGAAGCCCCTTAGAAGGGTCCTGAAGCCCTACGTGGCCTCCAGCTCTCCATCGTCCCCATTTCACACTCCAGAATGCTCCAGGGGCAAGGGGGATCCCACAGGTCTGCTTTCTCAAGGCCTGGGTGTCATCCAAATTACAGATGTGACAAACAGGAAAAGTCAAGTCCTTGTTGTCCAAAGACATCTGGGGAGGAGGGAGGCTGCGCCTCTTTCACTGCCAAAGCAGGGCATTCACTGGCAGAACATGGAGCAGTAAATCACAAGCTCTCAAGAGCAGCTCCTGTTATCTGCATTTGCTGCATCTGGTACCCCAGGGTCCTGCTCAGTGGCTGCAGCAGTTCAGTGCTAATGCAGAAATGATGAAGTACAGACAAGGTTGGATAAGCGTAAGTCATTTTGGATGGTGGGAGCACGCTCAGCTTATGCCTACAAGCAGGTTTGATGACAGGCTACTGTGATGGAATGTTAATCAGCATATTTGTTTCTGTAATATTTACAAAAGCATCCAACAGGTTTCTGCTTTATTGAGCTGCCATTTCCAGCATCCAATGCAAATTGAGAATGGTTATATTAATAAAAACTGAGTTCAGGACAATATGATACATTCACTGGATTTCTACATAGTAATTAACTGATGTCTTTTGGTAATAGACCTTATATATTTTAACGTCCTTGGCTGCTATCCATCATCGACCTATATGTTTCTTTAATATGAGACTATCTGAATTTGCCAGTTAGATATTTTTCTGTATTTGCACAGGCTATGTCAATTCCTAAAATAATAAGAACACTGTTCCCCATGGTGTGATGCTTGTCTGTGCCTGTGACAAAAAATTAGAAAAGTGTTTGCAGTTACATATTTAAGCAATGCAGAATAAAAGCAAAATTCCCAATGGTAATTTGAGTAACAATGACTACATGGCTGATTGATACATAAATTAATTATGTGAGCCTGGCTGTGGTATGTCAATTAACAGCTCATCATTTAAACTTTTAAAATGTAAATCTTCTTACTTTCTCTATTCAGTTAAATAAGGGATATAGAGATGAAATTCTGCTTGAATGATCATGAATAATAGCAAAAAGTATATTCCAATTAAAAAGTCAGTAACCAAATGAATCTGACAGATACCAATCAAGCAGTGGTAGCTCTTTTCTAGCAATTTTGTTCCTTAGTGGTCTTCAGGCATGTTAAATTTACATTAAATCCATGCAACTCATAAAGAATCAGGTGGAATAAATTAAGAAAAACCAATAAAAAGTTAATCAAATATTACATTGTGAAGGCTAAACAAAACTGCAGTTGTGCACCTGTGTGCCTCTAACAGTGTGTCTACAAGGAGCTGCTATTGCAAAACACAGTTAGAATTATACATTAGAACATGATTATTATTCTGTGTTATCTTCCCAGCTTCCATTCAAGCTCAGAGCTGTAGGCAGAAACACAGAAGAGACAAGTGCATCTGAGCCCCCCTTACGGTTTTGGTCACTGCTGCTAAAGCCCCTCTGGAAGAAGAGTGGAGTGGTCACAGTGAGGGACAGATGGCAGGGAGTAGCCATCAGAAAGACCACAAAGAAAAGGGCTGTATCCTGACAGCCTCTGTCTGCCATGCTGTTGTCCTACACACTGAAACACTGTCATGCACAGGGACACTTGGCTGAATTGGCAGGGACTTGAGAAGTCCAAAGCGGATTTAAACCAAAGTTAAGTAAATACTGAAGTTCAGAGTTTGCTTATTTCCTTTTTTTTTTTTCTTTTTTTTTTTCCCCTCTGGTTCCTTTCAAAACATTGCTTTCTTTTAAAAATGGATGCAATCTTTCTTAGGATACCAGATTTAGAGTTTTATGACCTCAGAATTCTGTGAAGCTATATGAAAAATGATACCAAGCTAAATTTTTCACCCCAGAATGAGTAACTATACTACAAAATCTGGGGTTTTTTTTCCAGAGAATTAGTACTATAATGGGGTCCAGGGAAAAATAGAGGATAATTTTTAAGTTCTCTCTGTATCTGAAGCATCTTGAAAGTCAGGTACTAGCAGACGAGTGAAGTATGTCTTCTCCAGTGCCTGTGCATCTTTCTGCCAGAGTGCTTGATAAAGCACCAATAAACTTAATTGCCTTTGCATAGCTCTGATACAAAGAACAAAAAATATGTGCCCGAGTATGGCTCCCATTTTGCAGTGAGTTACTTATGCATTCTTCATTCTGTGTACTATATAATCAGGAGCTGCATCTTGGAATTCATGGCAACTCTCCTCTCTGTGCTGAAAATCTATGAGATTTATTACTATTTTTATAGATACAGTAGGTAAATATAAACTGGCAAAGTATCATAAAATATAAAACTCATCAACAGATGCTGATTAAGGAGAATTGTTATATAAGCTTTATCTATTTTTTCATCTAAAGTTTAGTTTTGCTGGTTTATTAGAAAAAGTTTCGTAAGAGAAAGGTGAGACAAGAGAAATGCTGTCAGAAGGGAATTGTGGACACCAATGGAAACATATACTTTGAAAAACCTTTACATCCTACCGTTGTTCACTAGAAAATAGTAAAAGAGGAGTATTTCAAAAAGTTACTTAATTTGACCTGCTATGTTATGAGTAACACTTTTACTATAACCAAAATCTGTGACCAGGCTCACTGGAAGCAATTTTTTCATGGTATCATAGAGTGATTTGGATTGGAAAGGACCTTAAAGATCATCTTGTTCCAAATCCCCTGCAGTTTTTTCAAAGCCCTATCCAATCTGGACTTTAACACTCCAGGGGTGGGGTATCCACAGCTCCTCTGAGCAACCTGTTCCAAGGTTTCAGCAGCCAAGAAACTAAATTTCATTTAGCTCTACTTCAGCTTTATACAACTCTGCCGGGTCATCCCACACCATGTCAGGAGGTGAAGGATACAGAAGACCCTCACACCATATAGAGAATGATGGAGACATTGAGAAGGTAGAATGGGAGATGCTTTTGAGGGTATCAGGCTTTGTGGCCTGATACTTTTTGGCCAGGGCCAAAGGCAGTTTGTTGAATGAATCCTACTAGCCCATAGATAGATTTTTCAGTTGTGTTTATCCACCATGTTTTCCTATTGCAAATATCAGCCTTCAAAGATGATCCGTTAAGGAGGACATGTTCCTGGAACTGCTTCATTTGCAGCGCTGAATGCTGGTTTCATGCCTTCACCTGCCAAACATGGGGACTGAGCAAGGGTGGCTGTGAGCCAAAATGAGAAGCAGGGTTCAGGGCAGAAAAAGTCACGTAGAAAATTCCTGTTCTCCGAGCTTTGGCGAGCTGAGCTGCCACAGAACACAGCTGCCTTTGCAGAGAACTGCAAAAGAGCTAATGGCTGTGTCTCCAGAAACAGCCTGTGTTTCTGCAGCTGAGCTGGTAGGCTATGCCTGCCACGGGCAGTGGGTTTGCTGCATTAAGAGCTACACACTCAGCTATAAAAGTAACCTGATTGCTTCTGGACAGAAGCATTAAATACACAGTGAGTTCGTTTGCCGCAGAAGCGAATAATTGCCATGTGCAATTTTACACTTAGAGGAGCAGATTTTGCTCTGTTAAAATCATGCAGTTCAAAAGCAATTGGCTTTCTTCTAACACAGAGCAATTTGGTTCTGGCGTGGGATAGCATAACCAGCAGCACTTCACTGCAGCACTGACTCAACTGCAGTATTCCTTGGGTACTGGTCAGTATAAATCTATAGCTCAGGGCTTGATCCAAAGCCATGTTTCTGTCACTGTTTCCAACAGGCTCTAACTCAGGACCTAAAAAAGAAACCCGTGGTGAAAAAACAGGGAGCTGAGTGTATGTTCTACACAATTCAGCTGACTATTCCTATGCTCAGCAGCTGATAGTTTAAGGCTGCAGTATTGATTTGTGTTACTGTACTTTATAGCTAGTATGTTACAAGATTAATTTTGTGCTACTCAGCATCTGCTTTCTCCTTGGGAAGTTTTGTAAAGAATTCTGCTGACTATAAAGAATTGACTTTTTTCTTTTTTTTCAAACCAGCTGAACACATTCTTTATACCCTGCCCTTCCAAAGCATAGCATGACAGATGCAGTTAAGATGATTATACTATACACTTACATGTGCTTCTGTGCTCACAGGCGAACAGCTAAAGTCTTATTAGTACAGGTCAGCATCCTTGTTCAGTCTTCTCTCACTTACTTCCAGCCTACATTACTGTGATAGATTATGATTCTGCTAGGGTAGGCTATGGCTCCTGTTCAAAAAATGATATAAATCTATACACTTTTACAGATGAGTACTATTTTCTTCTTGCATTTACTTTTACTTTTAAATGGGAAATAACAGGGACTGGCTATATGTAAAAGGGTAGATATTTAGTTCAATAAATAAATGTATAAGTAGCTCAATAATAAAAAATGTTTGGTATTACCATGAATAAAATTTGTCCGGAGGGAATTCGTTGATTTAGGTGTCTATAAATATCAGTGAAGTGATATCTAATACTGGCATCTAATACCTTTTCACCAAATCAATATAGGCAAGATTTTGATTACCTATGATTTGGCTGTGCCTCCCTTTGGGGTCATTTAGGAGCACGCAGAGTGTGATGGATGGCAGGCAATATAATGGATCTTTACACAGCTTAACACCAGCCACTGCAATGCGCAGGGCTAATTTCAGGGAAGAATGGGAGAAATAAGTTGCATCATTTCGAGTCCTGACATAAATTCTTTTCCTTTGCTTCAAAGGAAAGGAGCTCTGACCCCATTTGTTTCTGGACTGAGCAGTTTTGTGCTGGCTTTGAGTGAGACTGTGCTTCATTGCACATTGCTTTGTACGCTTTTGTGCCTGCACCATGCAGCAAGACATAAACCTCATCCTCCAGCTTAGGCGCTGAATTAAAAGCAATAGAGATGTGAAAAGTACATGCTCTAAGTGAGAAGAGGAAATGAAAGCATGGATGCTTCTTAAAGGCCAACCCAGGCTGTGTCTCAGAGGCAGGGGCAATGACAAATGCTTTTTAATGAACCCTGAATGTATTGCTCATGAAGGTTCTTATAGGGGTATTTCATCTGCCTTGCTCCAGATTTGTTCTTATTGGGTTTTATGGCAGCAAAAGCCCTGTTTTATTCTTCAGGAAGTGCCATATGGTGGTGAGGCTGAGAGAAGGGCAGAATTATGGTGCCAAAGCTTACAAAGTCTAAATTGGATCATTCCTGAACATGAACTCGCATACCTGAGGTTTCTGCAGTAGAAGCATGCTGACTTAAGCCCAGTGAAGTTCTGCCCGTTTTAGCTGGGAAAATGCCCAAAGGCTAGAACAGGATGGCAAACTTTTTACTGAGTTTTCTGTAGAAATCTAGAAGCGTGCAAGTTTTAGTCCAGAGAAAACAGAGCAACTACTCTTTTTCATCAAAAATCCATGTCCTTCTCATAGCATAGGCTGTACACCATGACACAGGGAACAATTCAATAAAGTTAGCAGTGTATGAACAAAATTGTCAGGGTCCTTATCTCCAATAACCAAAATGTCCATGTAAGTAATCCTTCAAACCTGGACACCGTAAATAAAAAAAAGGTCAAGAAGCCTTGGCAAAGGGTCTATGGCAATGTACTATTATCTGAGTAAGGGCTGCTGTAAATCACTTTGTCTGGCACATGCTCACAAGCAGAAATGGTTTAAAATCAGTAAGAATAATCTTGGGAAAACCAACTGCAAACAACCAGCAGATGGTGGTAAATCTTGGGAGATGAGTACAATATGTTTATTGCTGCACCATAAATGAACGTGGTTCTGCAGATGTAAATAGACCATAAATCTGATTCTGCCCTCAGTTAACAAGGCCTTTAGTGTTGACCACACATAGAGCCACTACAGCTGTGGATTTGTCCCTCAGACATAATCTCTATCCATGTTGCCATCCTCAACAGCTCTACAACAGAAGGAAAAACAGTTTAGTTCTCCTAGAACATTTCTCCAAATTTTGTTCAGCATCATCTTCTTGTAGCACCTTAACTTTCCAAATAACAAAGGCAAATATATTCACTCTACCTCACCTTAGATGCCAAAAACCCAATCTGAACATGTCTCCATGGGTTCCAGGATATGCCCTTCTAGAGGGCAATTCCCCTGACAAATGTAACTCACCAGGCCCTTTTGTGCTCAACACTGAATATAGGTCAGACTTGAGTCAAGACAAGGCTTCTAAATTAAGGTTTCTGTTACACAGGTGTGAACAAGCTATGTCAGGTCCACTGCTAGTCCTCAGAAGTGAATTCTGTGCACCCAGTGGGGCCACAAGGGAGGTCAGTTCAGTTCAGTCCAGTTCAGTTCACCCCAAAACAGACATCTCTTGAACAGACACCTAAAATGGGAACTTGGTATTTTCTGAGATGTTCTGCAGGAAGACATGGGATTTATGGGAAACCTATGTCCTTCTGGAGGGGCAGTAAGAAATCAAGTGGGATAGCCTCAGGTACCTCAAACAGCAGAAGATCCTAATGTTTAGATAACTGAATTGTACCCCTTTATATAGACCATTTAACATAAACATAAATGGAATCCAACCCCTAACTGCTTGTGTTAGAACAAATCAATCCCACCTGTTATATTAACTTCTGTCTATGAGATCTACAGGCTTCATATCTTGAAAAAAAAATTGGGGTTTTTGTGGTGTTAGTCCTTATTTCTGTATCTTTTCCATTGTTTAAATTGTTGAAGTCTTTCAGCTGCCGCCAAAAGGGCCCAAATTGAATTTTGTCCTTTATGAGGCCAGGGTTGCTGCATTCTTCTCTGTCATTTATCACCAACAGACTGATACGCATCACTCAGAAATTCAAACTTTTATAAACTTATCTACAAGGCTTACAATTACTGCAGGCTCTGTTATAAATCATCCAAAATTAAAATGATCTTCCCTAATCCATGCTGTGTGTCTCCCTTTTGTTGCATTCATCATTCATTCTATGTACAAATCTACTGAAAACATGTAGGGAAAAATATGCAGTATGTACAAGAAGATAAGTTCAAATATGTAATTTTAAGAAGTTAAAACATCGGGGTCCTTGAATCAACATGAAAGAAGATTCACTATCAGCAAAAAAGAAAACTGAAATGCATGGTGACAGAGCATTTTTTTACTGGAGTTGTTTGAAACCATATTTGTTTGATAGTTCATTCATACTCAGAATCTGATCCATTCAGGGTCAGATTCTTAGTATGTTTATCATTACAGAAACAGTCTGAGGAGAAAGAGTGTGTTATTAACCATACCGTATTTCCTTATTCCACTTAAGTTTCCAACACTGAGATGCAGTAGGAAACATTTGAGGGATTGTACAGGAGATGTAAAAACCCAGAGCCAAGAAAAACTACAAGGATGTCAATGGAACGACCTCTGCAGATTTTAGCATTTGGGACAAGACTTGATTATGCTACTTGATTTCTACCATAACATGTTTTAAAAAATAGATATCAGCTCTCAATGTGACTTTCAATCTCACAATAAATTTGGAGAACAGGTTGCTAAAGAACAGAACTCCCAGCAAATACTGATGTTACCTTCTGAAAGATAAATCTCAATTACATCCCTAATTACCTGTAATTATGGAGGTTAGTCATAAGGTCAAATACTGAAATGCTTGTTCTTCATTCTGGTAAATTCATCTTTGAGAAAATCCTTTATGTTTTGGTCCATAGACAAGAAAAACAAATGTTAATGAACCATTGCATAATATATTTTCATCTTAACTCTGAATTTGTTTCCTTTGATATCAGTATTAGCAGTCAATAATAAGACAGGTATTAATTGCATTTTAAAGTACTGGGATTGATGTACAGAGGTGGGAAAAACTGGTACTTACGCCAAGCACTGCTGGCAGTTATACATAACCTTCTTTTAATCCTAATTTCATCCATTACAAAATATAGCATTAGTGTGGAGACAATAAATCACTTACAGACAGTAGAAAGGTTCATTTGTCTTTGTAGAGATACTGTATAGAAGCCACATCTGAGTTATTGCAGTGAAAAGTGGATTTTCGGACACTTGTGAAAGTACATTCACAAAAATATTTTTTTCAAGATAATACTTTTTACACACCTTCACTTACACCTGCTTATGATTTTCTGCTTTTAAAAAATAAGCAATTTTGTCAAGGAACATCATAACAGCTACAGAAGGCAACATACGATGGTGCAAGCATGATAGCATAGACAGGTTAGAGTTAGAATAACCTGCCACAGATGCTCCTTACACCATGGCTTCTGATTTTGTTCTCTCTCTGGACATCTGAAAATCACTGAGGTCACTGAGGACATGCGTCCTCTGAAGTTTGCCATCCTGGCAGGCAATTAAGGGTAAGGTAATTAGCTGGACTGAAGCCCATGGCAAAGTCACTCCAGGTTCTTTCCATTTCAGTAAGTAATTTGGGATGAAGAGACGCTTCCCCAACACTTTACACCCTATATTTGTTAGTATCTTTTTTTAAAATTCAGGTTTGCTTTTTCCTTCTCTCCGATACTGCTTTTTCCTGTAACTGTCATGGCTGGTTTGCACCAGAAATCTGGATATTGATTCATTATCAGTGCCTACACACCATGTCCCTGGCATGAGCTGCAGGCAAGAGGAATAATTAAAGAGTGTTTGAGACTGCTCCAGAGTGCATTTAGATCTGTGTGTATAGCTACGGGGAGCACTCGCAGCAGTGCAGAGACACCAGGGTGAATGTGAGTATCACTCACTGCGCACCCAAACTGCTCTGCCTGGCTGAGAGGTTGGCGTGCAGGCTGATGGCGAGGGACCTGGTTGGTCAGAGTGCTGGCTGCTGCAGAAATATGTCTGGCATGCTGGGCTCTGCCAGTGAACCAGTATTTTCATAGAATCATGGAATGGTTTGGGTTGGAAGGGAGCTTAAATATTATCTATTTCCAAACCTCCTGCCATGAGCAGGGACACCTGTAAGAGACTGAAATGTTAATGGGTAATGACTGGAAACAATTGCCTATTTGTGGAGAGGCAGGGTGCCTTGCTGAGGCCAGGTTTGCACCCCCCTAAGAGGGGGGAGGTGAATTTTTGGGTGTGTAATGGCAAGACTTTGGTCTACATAAGACGGAGGAGGGAAACAATCACCACGAGAGGTTACAAGCCAGGCTTTAAGGGTAATAAGAGACAGATCCTGCTAGGTGTCACGGTGCTCTTCATTATGCCAATGGCCCTCCCCTACACAACTCACTCAGCTGTAAAACTCCCCCTCGCCCCCGTGGAAGGTCCTGAGGGTGTTCATCCCTTCTGATAGGACATAACTGGCCCAACTGCGCTGATGTGAGAGGCAGCTGTCATGTTTTAGAAGGTGTTATAAAGCCTCAAAGACCCCCAAAGTACCCCCAGACTAATTTCTGAGACCTTCCACCAGAGGACTGAAAGCTCCCCTTGCTCAGGGGAAGCACCTGGGTGTTCCAACCTGAACCTCAGCTACTGAGGATCCATCAGACTTTGTGCTTTGCAGGCTTTTTCCCCAATCTGATGCATTGAGATGGTGACCATCACTTCAACAACCATCACTTGGACAAATGGTCATCTAAATTGCAACAATCAAGTCTCATTGTGAGATCCATGGGTGGTGATATGTTTTGACTTTTACCCTTTCTTTCTCCTTCTTTCTTTTCCCTTAAATACTTGCTTAAGTGATATTTTTATGCATTCATATTGCTATATTACAATACATAAAAACCAAAATGACTACATACCTGCTTTCCATTGCAACCAAATTGTTCTAAAGTAAACCCTACATACATGTATTTATAAACACCAGTGTTCTTGTTTGTTCAGTGTTGTTTCACTCTAATCCCCGCCAAGGGATTTATTTCCAAGAAACGGTGTTACCCTTGCCTCTAGGGAAGGGTTGTAGCAACACCTTCCACTAGACCTACTTGGTCAAAGGCCCATCCAATCCAGCCTTGAACTCTCCCATTTTCCACATAGGAACTTCCCTGCTCTGAACCTGAGCCTGGCATGTGCTGTGTGAGCAGGTTCAGTTGCTCTTGTGCATCAGATTTGCCCCTGCTTGCACTTATTTGTCTGGCTAATTTGTGTGTTTTCATCTGTTGGTTCCTTGTTATTCAGATTTGTTTGTTAGTGGTAAGTTTCTGTGCTTCAGTCATATTATTGCAGTAGAAGAGAAGCTCTCTAGTGGAACAGAGCAGCTGTTAAACAGTTTGTATCAGCAGTATGCAAACTGCAACAATGCAGGGCAAAGAAAAACGCTCTGCTAAAAATCCTGGAGAACAGAATGAAAACTATCACTCGAGGCTGTAGAAATCTCAGCTTTCTGAAAACTGTTGTAGGAACTCTAAGGGTCCCTCAATGAATCAGGATTTTACAGACAGAGAGGTAGTGCCTTGTGGAAACCTGTGCCAGAACTGAGCTCGTGTCACACAGCATGGTGCATGAGGTGCAAAGTGACAGAAAACAGAAATAAAATTACTGAGGTTTTTCTCTTGAGGGCCCTAATTTGAGTATAGCCGGATTCTTCTTTGTTTGTGGATTGGAGTCCAGATTGGAGTTTGCACTGGCTTGGTTTAATTTCCTCTGCACACAGTATAATCACTGAAATAACTGAGCTGGCTGTGATTATTGGCCATGCAATTTCATGCATCCGTGAAAATTTATTGAAGTACAAATCCTTGCATTTGCTCTAATTTGTGCTAATGAAAGGCCTTGGCACGTTTGCTAGTAACTCTTATAAAGAAGAAGATTCAGAGGGAATTCAAAGGGAATCACTGTAATGATTTCAAATTAGAGTAATAAATTTGACTTTATCATATTAAAATTAATAAAACTGTTGTTAGTGATTTGATTTTCCACTACTGGGCACCTAGTATGGAATATAAAGATGGATCGTTTTTTCAAGAAGTTTCTGGCTATCCACAGCTGAAACTTTTGATCAAAGCAAAGCTATAGATTTACATCTCAGCATATTTCTCATTAAGAAATTTAACGTTGAAGGAATTATTAGAAACTGCAAGGAAGAGTGGGCTACAGAAACACAAAGGCTATCCAGCTGCAGAATGAGAACAAAGTGTAATGAATATTTAGTTTACAGTTTAACTTATGAGCTGATTAATGATACAAAGTTATATTTTTTCCTCCAGATGACAGTATAGTCAGAAAAACGATAAAGGTGTCTACTGCAGTAGCAGTATGGATGTGACATCTTTATTTTTCATGCCTAAATACTATTTGCCTGAAGAGCAAACATATTGTTCCTGTGCTGGTTGAAGCTGGTCTACAGCAAACATACATATTATGCTTAGCCGTGGAAATTCATCTCTTTGTCCATTGTACTGTACTTTGGTGCAGTGAAAGCTAAAGCTTTCAAATATGCTTTTTCCTTCTGTATTCACAAAAATAATAAATTTCCACATGAATAAAGATGAAAACGTTGAGGGAAAAAAGCAACAAAACCATTCAGCTGTCTGTTGAAATTCAGCTGCACTGCATCCTCTTGCAGCAGAATGGCCCCTCTCACACCCCCACGGTGGGAATCACCAGCCCGTGCCCTGCCAGGAGGGTGCTGGGGCTCTGCACTGGGCTCTCTCTCTCAGTGGGGCTGGCTGACTCTGCCATGAAGTTATAAACTGTGCCAGTAATGAAAGAGTGCGCAGAGAGCAGTGCAAAATTCATTTTTATTGCAATCGCGAGACAAATGGAGAGATCTTCCTTTGGTACAAGGTGGAAAGGTACAGGAGGATGGGTGGCTATAGGATGGTTTTTAGGGTGAAGAGGATGGAAAGAGGAGACAGACTATTACTTATACTGATGCTGTTTTCTCATCTTCTCTCTCCTTCTTATTAACCTTCTTCTCCCTCCTTCCATGTTTTTTCCACCTCACCTTAGACACCCCTTCATCTTGTCACCTCTTTTCAAGTCTCTTCTCCATCTGGCCAGACGAGTTACTGACAATCCACCTTGTTGTACCTGTGCTGTCCCAGGAGTACAGTGACAGCAATCTGAAAGTACTGCCCAGATAATGTGTCTTTGTGCCAATAAATTACTGTTAGAAGAGCAAGGCCCACCCTCTGGTCCCGAGGGCATTTCCCCAGCCTGGCCCCTGCCCCTGTTCAGCTGCTAGCACAGCTGGTGCCAACAGCACCTTGAAGAAGAGGTTTTTTGGCACATGGGTACCACATGTAAGAAAAACCATACAATCCTAGCCCTCTGCCTGGGAAAACCTGGACACAGGAAAATTTCTGTATCATCATGATCTTCAGCCAGTTCTTGGTGTAGGAAACCATTCCTCAGCATTGGATAGCAAGGCTCGTGTCAGGATTCCTGGAATAAAGGGCTGCCTGTGTGTCTTTAGTGGCTATTTATGTTCAGGTGGAGTATATAGTGGAAATAAACTATCCTACAATCGATTCCTCCTCCTGTGAGAAGCTGATTTGCAACACCCAACTGTTCTCTGTTTTGTAGGAGGCATCATGGTAACACACATTACACACAGGTAGGGAGACAAATCTCATGGCCATGCTTCTAATGGTACTGCAGACAGCTGTGAAGCTGCTCAAGCAGCTGACTAAGGTCTTCTCTTCATTTTATTCTCACTGGAGAATGGCTGTTATCAGGTTAGCACCGAAGTTATCACATTAAAAGGCAGTGCTTTGGCATTACTTCCCTGATCAGCAAGGCACTAAGTTGGGATTAATTCCTTTTTTTAAAGATTTTCATTTGCTTGGCATTACCCTTCACTAAACAGTATGCATGTATGCCACAAAACTATCATGGGTGAGTAGTGATTTAGTGCTAGAGCTGTGGAAAGGAAAGTCACTCTGCCTGAGTTCTGTAAAACTTTGCCTTACATACAGCCTAAACCACGTCTACTTCTTTTATTAACTATATATTAGAGACACAGATTTCAGTGAGGAAAAAAGGAGTAGGTAAAAAAAAATGTTTTCAGGAAAACAGAATTACTCCTGGGTTTTGGTGATATTTCTAAGATGGCTCCCTTTGCAGGGTTTTAGAGTTGCTTTTTTCCCCAGAAGCCAATGTAGAACTGCTCTCCAATATCTACCACAGATCGATTCATTGCTCAGTTTTTCACTCCAAGTTCCTGACAATCTGGATCAAGCAGCTAAGTAGCAATTAACAACATTTATGGATGCCTGATGCAAAACAGAGATTGACTACAAGGTGATCCCTCCGTTCTGCTTAGCTCTTGGATTTGCTTGCAGGCGTAAGGCAGATGGAAGAGGCAATGAGTATCTTACATAGAGACCAGGATATATAGGGAGAGCACTGTCTTCTGACAATGCTCTGAACCAATTTGAAAAACAATAGCCTAGTGTGGCAAGAGTTATTTTCTATTTTTTTTATTTTAAACAGAAACTCTTTCATATTACAAATCCTGTAAATAAGAATGCCCTTTGAGATACAACAGTTCAGCAGTTGAAAGGGACAGGTATGGAAGTTAAGCTCTCTGAATGAATGTAATGGCACTTTTTTGAACACTGTAAGACAGTAGAATTTCTGTCTAGAACCTGTCTTTTTTTAATTTTATTTTTGGCTTCCTGTTCACAGAGCAAAAGCAACTGTATTATGACTTGTTAGTAGTCATGCAACATACTCATCTAGGGGAAGGTATTATGGTAGCACGTGTTGTTTATCGTGAGGTGCACCAAAAATTTAGAACAAGTATTCTAATAATGTTTTGAGGTTTCTGAAAGAGCTGCTTGAAACAGGTAATTTCTAACTCTTCTCTTACAAAACTATATGCCTTCCTCAGGAGGAACTCAACAGCATAAAGAAGTAAAAGCCAGCTAACAAGAACCCAAGGAAGCTTTAAGGTATCAAAACCTTAATAGACATTTTATCAAGGCTTTCTGGGACTCAAAATGAGAAACTGAAAAAGTCCATGTTCTGAAGGGATATAGGTCCTACTTGCAGGCTTTCAGGGGAACAAAACAACATCTCTGTAGCTGGGAATTTTTTTATTTCAAGTGTCAGATTGGTCTGTCCACATTCATGATGTGCTTTAGTTTTGAATAAATTTGGGCAGAAAATCTTAGGTTTGCAGTAGACAAGGATTTATTCTTATCTAACCTGCCTGCCACTTACCTTTCTGCTTGGTGGATTAAAATTAGAGTAACTCCTGGGGGAGAATGATTAGTGAGCGGAGAAGAAGGAAGTGGCTAAGGTACTTTATAAATAAATTTATCACCTAACTGCACTTTATGACTTACATATTCTCTGCTAGCAGCAACTAGAGTGCTGCAAATTACTTTGTTACTAAAGAAATAAATATCCATATCTGTCCACATAAATATATCTTCTGCCTCATATTCTTCAAGGCAGTGATACTGCTTAAAATAATACATACAGTCTGATTGCAAAATAAGGTTGAAATTAGTTTTAATTTTTTAATGGATCTGTTTTGAGAAACTGGGTTGAGAACACTTTTTCTGGTAACTGCATCTCGACAGCTCCTTACAACAAAATTCATAGACTACCTTTAGTTCACACAGAACTTTGAAAAAATTCTATTCTGTAGTACAGTTCCATATTGGTCATAATGGCCATGTCAAAATACGTGCTTCTCCTTGCTATGGTTTACTCTAATAAAGAAGAAAGAGGGAGCAGGGAAGGAATTGTTCCCACCCAGCAGTCCTCTCGGGGTACCCCTGGTACAGCTTCTGCCATAACCTGGGTCTTGCCCTCCTGCCGGGAGACTGTGACAAAGTGGCAGAAGGTGGCTGTCCCACTGCCATCCTCCACAGTGCAGCAGCACAAGGGTCCCAGATCCGCCTTCTCTTGGTGTCCATTGAAGGAATAGTTGGCATCCATTTGTTATGGATGTGTAAGGTGAACTCCTACAGGAAACACAGACTTTCTCAGCTCCAGCTTTCCAGGAGGTCCAGCCCTAATGATGTTGTGGCTGTAATTACCGTGCCCCATTTGATGTTTGCAAGAAGACTGAGCAATGATCACTTACAGCATCAACAAGCAAATATGTTTATGAAGATCAAACTGATGTGTGACTTAGAGACATCCAATTTCACATATTTCTTTTATAAATTGTTCCCTGAAGATTTTATTTATTTTTTAATAAAATCCCTCTGCTTTATAGAAAATCAATTCTCTGTCATTTAAATGTTGTCTTATAGCTCAGCATGCCCTCAATTTATTTTTGTACTGCTCCCTATTAACGGGAGTGTATATTAGAAATAGCTGTGAAATATATGCTGTGCTTTTTTGCTGGGGACAATTTTAGAGAAGTTTGATGAAATTATATTTAAAGTGAGTGCTCTAAATTTTAAATTTGTATAATTTATATGTCCAGGGTGACAGATTAATCATAGGTGCTTGTATAACTTAAAACTCCAATTAAAATAAACAAAAATTAACTTGTCAGAATTGTCATGTATGCAAGAAATTAGTTTGAGCAATAAAAGAAGATTTTAAGCCAACTTTTTCTTTTCAATGCTCCAGGCCTTAAGTTAATGGAATTAGTGGACTACAGTTTACCAAAGGCAGTTATGTGTTTCAGAAGGGATTGATGTAGACAAAAAATAATAATGGCTGTCAGCCTTGCATGAAGAACCCATAAAAATGGCCTGCAAAAGAGAAGAACAGTGTTGCGGACTCCAAGCTAATGGCTCGTGCTTGTATAAACATTGATGAAAGCTCAGAGTGACACTGAGAGCCTGCAAAGGCCATGCTAAACAATAATATTGAAACATACGATAGGACATAGGACAAATTTGGGTTCGGTAGAAGTCATTGCTATTGAAAATCAGTTATTAAAATAAACATTTATTCTTGATGACTGGAGTCTATCTGACAAACTATAATCTTCAATTGACACTGGTTTCCTTCTCTTTATCCCAAACTACTAAAATCAGAATCTTTTCCTGCACTCTCCAATTACAATTTCTCATCAGCTCTAGCATCTCCAGCTCCACGGAAGAGAGGAAGAGAGGTATTAGGAATGAAGGAGATGATGTTCAGTCTGGAATTGACTACCAATATTTTTGGGGGAAGCAATATGGGAATGAGAGTGAAATAAATAGGCAAGAAAGTATGGCCACTGAACACAGAGGAGAGAAGTAGTCTTGGAAAAATCACAACTGCGAACTTCACCAATTAAAACTGAAACTAGCTAAACCAAATTGTCAAAGACACCTCTATTATAAAAATCCCCATATTGTATCATATTACTTTAATAAATAAGATAATGTTGGGAATTTAAAATATTTACTACCAGTAAATCCTGAATTTAAAAGAATACTGTATAGGAAAGCAGAAGTAGAACCTGAATGTTGCTTCATTTTTAACAATAAAATTAGTATCTAAATTTGGCTCCTGCAGATAAATAAAAGCACTAACAGGACAAACCAACCCCTCCTTCAACCATTTATCGGCAAGTAAATGTGTAAAACTAAAAGAAACACACAAGTATTAGTCAAAACATAATGATCTTGATGTATTAGAACCCCACCTCCATGTGTCTAGCTGTGACAGGAAAGTCTTTTGCAAATGGAAATTTTCACACCACAAAATGCAAATGATGAAATAACAATGAAGATAGAAATTGAACAAAGCAAGAACTATGTTATTCATAATGATAGCAAAAGAACTCTTAGGTCTGGCAGACCTTGACCATCTTGATAACAGACCAGGAGTATCTATGTAAAATCCTAGCAATGGTCCAAAAGTCCAAATTATTCTTATTTACAGACTGTACTCACATCTGCATAGGAAAAGTACAAAAAAAAGTATATTGTCAACCTGTGCAAAATGGCTGACTAATGATCAAATCTTAAAATTTGAACCAATGTTGTGATAGATTAATCATGGCCATGAAGTATGAAGGAGCTCAAACGGGAATACTCTGACAGCCCATAATAAATCAACTAAGAGCAACACGCAGAGCTAGTAAATAAGCTCAGAACCAAATATGGAACATATGAGTCAGGCACAGAGCTGGAGCAGCAAATCATATAAATAAATATGGAAATTGTAAGATGGATGTATTAAATTGTTGTAAAAGCAATGAAAAACATAGATAAGAGGTAAATAAAATGAAAAATAAAACGTAAGCACTCTTGGCAGTTTAAGAAAGGCAAAAATATTTCCAAGTGTTTCATCTGTAAAACAATACTGACAACAATTTGAATGCGGAGGTATTCGTATCAGTGTTTGGCTGCTGGAAGAAGGGAAGAACAGTCTGCAAGGCAGGGCTTAAACGGAGCAGTGGAACAGCCTACAAGAAACCCAGAGCCCAGGAGGGAGACAGCAGCATCAGACTGGGACCACAGATCCTTCAAACAGCTAGTCAGCATATCCAGATCTGGATAAATATGAGATGTTAATTATTTGTGGAAATATTGGGATACAGACCCTGAAAAGGAGAAATTATTACAAACCCTAAGTGAAGATAATAAATCAATTCAGAAACACTGTAACAAATCTCAAAACCTCAAAATATACCCCATAAATCTCAGGTATTTGCAAAATCTGAGGCACTGATTGACCAGAGAATGAAACAACCGTGGTTTCTTCCTCTTGACACTAGTTTGTCCCATGTGTCAGAGAACTAGTGACCTATTCTAAAACACTTATGATGTAATGAAAAGGTAAAGACCAAAGTGATGACACAGTCAAGAGTTGAGGCACCTTCCTATGAAAGGGAGAACCGTAACTTTTTCTCAGTGACGCTAACATGAATAGAATAAAGATAGACAAAAATGGAAAGCAACTTCTTGCAGTGATGTTTGTGCCTGAAAAGTTCACCCAGCTCTTTCAGGAGCAGGAAGCCATTCAAGTAGAACATGGCCATAAATCACTGGAGGGCATTTCTTAAAAGCAGGCTACTCCAGAGTGCTTTCAGCCCATGCTCCGAGGAAAAAGCACTATTATTTTACACATATGCTGCAAGAAATGAACTGCAATTACTGACAACTTATCCAGGCAAGAATTGTAGCATTAAGTGAAAGACAAGTGAATAAAAATACAAAATCATAACCCTTCCAGAATTATAAAAGATGAGAGAACACTGAGACCGTTGGACAATAAATTTTCACGTCCCTTTTAAGAGAAGGTCTGGAGAGAATTGTATGAAACACACAAGACGAACATTTACAACTATTCATAACATTTTTACTTCCATCTGGCTGATGAACAGAAAGACATGTCAATTCTACTGAAGTTTGCTAGAAAGACTGACATGAGACAAATATCCAAGAATGCATCAAAATGTATTTTGCAGTCAAACTGCAATGTCCAGATTACTGAGAAAAGAAATGCTGCATTCCAGAATACAGGCCTGTACTAGAAAGCTTAGGCATCCTGTGTTTCAGCAAACAGCCCTGAAGATCTCTGAGATCTAATAAGATGTAATAGATGTAGGAGAAGGCCAGGCAAGCCACAAATGGAAAAAAAAATACAGTCTTAGTGCAGAAGGAAAATAGATCACCTGAACGCAAACCACTCATGACAGTGGCCTGATTCCTTGACTGCCTCAGTGACAGATGAAGCAACGTGTTTGTTTTGCACATCTATTATCACAAAGTATTATTTAAGAGAAGGGTAACAAATGAAAACAGGAACCATTCAGGGTCAGATGGAATGGTCATCTAAGAAGAGGAAATACTTGGGGTTGTGTAAAAGAACAGGTTGAGCACAGAGGTAGTTCTGTGAGATATCCCTTCACCTTAGGATGGCCTGAGACATCCTAAACCAAAGGTGTTGGGTTTGCTTATTAGCCTCCAAGGAATGTTTCTTTCCATGCATTTTTCTTTATAGCCGAAGGATTCAATCATTACCTTTCAGTATGCAGTATGCCTGCATATAACTAAAGTGTACCTTCTTCTCATTTCTCCATCTTCTCTTCTAAAAGCTCTCTGTAAAAGTACTTCAGTATTTTCTCTGGTAATTGCTGTTGATCTCATGTGAGCTCTCTCATGTGTTCTCAAACATTTTGTAAGTACTATGACTCATACCAACATCTCTTTTCACATGAGGCTTTGCTAATGTGGCATAGACCAGAAAATTAACCCAATATGTTTTACAGGTGAAATATGCATTTCTTAGAAACCCAGAGTAGCATAGAGGCTGGAGAACAGCTGGAGTTTTGTTGGCTATGATGTTTCTGTGAGAACAAAAGCACATGTGTTTCTCTTGTGCCAAAGTACTGCTGGGATGCTATCCAGAGCAGGGCTGATTTCACTGGAGGTTATACCTTTGCTGTCTTTTATCTACTTACAGTGAAGAAAATAGTTCATGCGTAGTGCAAGGTACGAGCAGCATTGTAGAGTCATCCCTTACTTATCTGCATGACTGTTCTGAGCTGTCTGTTACATAAGGCATGAACACTGAAGAGTCAGTGCTTAGATGTCAACATAATAGACAGCTGAGGAGTATCTTGCATGAAGGGAAAGATTTTGTACATCAGTGAAGAACAATGAGCTAATGAGTCATGGATGTCCTGCATGAAATGTCTTAAGCCCATTATAAGGCTCATCCCATTCTAACCCCAAATTATCTCACTAGGTCTGACTGGGAAAAGGGGAGATGTTTGCATATTCATCTTATAAGAATTTTCCATCTATGTGATGCTTAGGTGGCCTTGCTGGGAAAAGAGAATAATAAAAAAAACCACCTAATTTGGAGCTGTAGTATTCAAGATGCAATTAATTTTCTCAGCACGCTGCTCATTTTTTCAGTACACACAGCATCCTTCTGCAAGGCCATTCAGACTCACTGGGACCTCTGCCCTGGCTCCCCTCAGCTCTCACCAGTCAGCTGGAAAGGAACAACTGGTCAGAAAACAACAGCAGCAAGTGGAGGAGCTGCTGGTGGCATCTTCCAGACCTCAGTCAGGTCATTCCCAACACCCAAGTCATGATCCAGCCATGGGTGATGGAGGTTTGCAGCCCAAACCGCGCCCCAGGTCCTGCAGACATTGCTGCTGCACACCGAGCTAACTTGGGGAATGATACAAATTATGAAATTTCTGCAAGGCAGGGGAAAAATGGTTTGATTTTGAAGCTCCTCATCAAAAGCACCTGAAGCACTTTCAGTGTCTTAACAATTCCATATTAGCTTCTTAAGTGTTAAGTACTGCAGAAACATGAATTCTTCTATCAGTTTTGCCATGTTTGCAGTTCTTCTGAAGGCTTTAATATCTCTTAGCAGTTAAAGTGAATTCTATGTTTCCACAGCACCTTTTTTATTTTGACTCTACTTATTCTTTCTCAGATGAAGATATCTGTATTTGTATATCTTCCCTGAAAATTCAGATTTTCATACCACATTATAAGCATATAAATGTCCAATTAACACAAGAAAAATACCAAATAAATTGGAATTAATGCTCTGTAGTAAGTACCATGGTGCTTTGATACTTCCACCTGTCCTTCTTGATACCTTCAACAAACCTCATCTAAAATCTATCTAAAGTATATATAAAGCATATATAAAGTATACATAAAGTATATATAAAGTACAAGGTTGATGTCAATGACAAGCACATACTCATTGCAATATCAGTCACTCATGTTTCAGAGTTTCATTGCCCTCTCTCTGACTGGGCTGGCAAGCAAGTAAAGCTACAGCTGCCTGTCCTGGACATATTATTAACAAAAGCATGGACAGTGAAGATCTTAGTTACCCTGATGAATGACGCCCTGTCACTGTCTGTATAATTTAGAAAGTACAGCTGACCCTCTGTTCTCTCCTTACTCATCAGGTATAATTGCTTTATGACTGAAATCAGAAACTAAATAGTACATTTATCTGCATGTAATATATATATATATATATATATATATAGACTCTCCTACAGTCTAAAGTTCTCCATTTTTTATCCAATGTATTGCTCTACGATAATTTCTTGCCATTCTTAGAATACATACTGAGCTGGTCATAAATAATCTTCATTTCTCTCTTTATTTCTGGGGAGTGAAGTCCAAAGAGTAGCAACACTGTAGCAACATTTCCATCCTGAATTAAAGTCACCCACCAGGCATCTGAAAAAGGAAACTGGTTTCTTTTAGCCAATCTTGAAAATACTGAAGTTCAAAAGTTGCACAAAAAAATAAGAATTAACTATATAAGGAAGGCAGAAAATCTGGATCTCAAATTCAGGCTGAATATAGCTGAAGAAATTCCTAAGAATATACAGTAGCCCACAGAAAAACTGCTACCACGTACATCCTCCTTCCTCCTCACTTCACCCCCAAAACCCAATTACTGTCAAGGACACTGGATTCTTTATCTAACTCACTCTCCTTGCTTTCTTCCATAGCTAATGCAGCCAGGCAAGCATTTCTGAAGCCAAATATCTGATGAGAGTGTCATGAGTGAGAATAACATTTGAGCTGTGTGAAGCTAAAGAACCAGGAAAGAATCTGCACCCTAAGGAAAGTTTGTTATTGCTGCTTGAACACAGCTGGAAAACCCCATCCCTTTGGTAGCTAAAACAATTTAATTAGCCCCAACTTGAGCTGCTCTGTTATTACACTGGTCCTTGATGAAAATGGTTCACAGCATTTTCCCCTCAGTGTTTATTTTAGCACATCACTGCTAGGAGGGGTATTTTTAAAGCATTTGGGGTCAGCTGCCTTTTCCTCCCCTCCAGCCTGTGAGGAATGCTGAGTAAGTTGTTCTTACCTGCTAAACTAATATTATTGCCTCCAGGTTACAGCAGTTACTGGGTAAACCAACAGATTCCATTTAGGCAACTCAGGCTTGTATTTTACATGGCCATCTGATCTAATGAGGAATCAAAAAAAACCTGCCAAAATGTAATTTTAATTAAAAAAGTTTGTCTGCCATCAGAAGCTTATAATTGAGGAATCTGGTCTAGGGAAGAGCCATGAGGATTTTAAACACTGGGTCATGGATGTTGCTTGTATCCAGATCTCCCTGGCTATATCAGTTCAACAGGCCCTGCAAATATATGGCCAGGCCAAAATCAATGGAAAACAGGTAATGGAAAGCCTCAGCATGCAGGTTAAAGAGTTAACCTCTCCCCCAGAATATTCAGCCCACCAGGTTAGAGTTCAAATTGATTGTGAAGGAGTTGAGAACTGGATAAAATGCTTCTGTGGCTATGCAGAGGATTTAATTTCCAAATATTGTTAATTTTTCTCCTTTTACCTAGTGTCTGTGTACTTTCATTTGTACCAACTCAGAAATATTTATTATGCCAATTTATACTGCGATGTAGCACTGGACATAGTCAAGCCCCAAGACTGCTTTGAGCTTTCCCATCCTGCATTAGTTTTCTTTTTGAGAAAAAAAAGCCATAATTGCTCAGAAGTGACTCCCTCTAACGCTGCGTTTTCTTTTGAGTGAAGGGAGAGCAACAAATGAAATCCACTCAAATATTGTTATTTCGGTAAAAGTTATATGAGCCTCTGAGGTTCATAAAATGCATTTAGAAGTCGTGACACTTCCAGCTCAGCCATATGGAAGCAGAATGATTCCACAGGTCCTTCCTGCAGTTTTATTAAAGCTTCTGAAAGTCAGAAGCCTATGCAGAGACTATGTGAACTTGGAGCCTTTACCAGGCTCTTTGCCTTGGGTGTTTGAAAGGTGCACATGCCCCATTTCAGAGAACCAAAATCAGCGCTTGAAGTATTGCACTTTGGATTGCGCCTTTTCTGATCATTCTTAAATGATAACCAAAGCCGTGCAACCATGAGCAAAAATAAAGGCAGAGGAAAAGGCAGCGCTCTCTCTCCTGCTGTCCCTGGGGGTGCAGGACTGCGAGGTGCTGTGCTGGGTTGCTTCACCTCTGATCACATCTTTTCACCAATGGTTACTGTACACACCTGCCTGAAAACCTTTACCTTGGCAAATATTCCTCTTTCTGGGTTTCTGGCTCAAACTAGTCTTTGCTGCACAGGGTATCACAAAAAGAGCAGAGGAGAGTCTCTTTCCTGGTGTAGCTGCTGCTTTATTCCCTCCTGTTCTTCCCAGTGGGAAAGGGTTTATATGGCCACAACCACAGTGCAAATTCTCCTCTACTTTGAGACACTTCACTACTTGGACTCTTTACCCAGTGATCAGCCCACACTATGCGAGGCATGGCTCAAGCTGGTTTTGTGTTGGCTGTAGGGTACAGACAAATGGCAGCCAGAGCCTGATTCCCTAGGAAATCTGGGAATTTGATGAACCAGCAAGATGAGTTTCACATAGCTTTCTGCCTGAGACCATGTAGCTGAGATGCTTCTGAAACAGTCTGAGAGCAAATTTAGCGTCTCATGTGGAAAAATGGCCAGAGTCAGTCAAAATGCACTGCACCTAGAGGTACCCTTAACAAGGGTTACAAGGCAGAGAATGCCCTGCTTTGTTCAGCTTAGTTGTCTGTAAAGCACCTTGGTATTTTGAGAGGAAAAGCAATGCATTGGCCCTAAAATTGTATGTGTTCTCTGAATTAGCAGAGCACATACATCACTTTCAGCAGTAAAAGTTCTACATTATAGAAAACTGCATCTTTACTTTTAAAAGCGGAGATTAAAGATGAGCTGAGCAATTAATAGAGGTTATAGCTCCAGATGGCCTGAGTTTCAGTGTCAAGCACCCAATACATAGCCACCCACAGTAATTTATTTATGGGGCAGCTGTTATTACCTAAACTTGGGCCTTTGATACCAGTTTAAATACACACTTACGTTTTTCATAGCGTTCAGCTATTGATATACTCAATTGCATCTTCCTAATACAAGAACGGACAGATTTCTTCCTCCTTTATATTTACTCATAAGGCCAGGAAAATAGGCACAGTGTGACATTTTCAATAGACTTTTTTCAAAGATAAGATAAGAGAACATGACATATATCGTCACTCTTTCTCCCTATACCCTGGGCAAGGAGGTAGTCAAGAAACCAATAATTCAAATATTAACATCTCTCAGACAGAGCCTGGAAACTGCAGTCAAGGTTGGAAACAGTCCTGAGCCACCAGTCTTTGAACGCATCCAGTGTCCAAGGACTTACTCTCCAGGTTGTTTACATTCTTCATCCATCTAGGCTCCGTCTTTTTATTAAAGTGCTAGTAAAAACTTTCTTACTGATGAATGTTAGCAGATATTGCTAGACACAACAACAAAAGAACATTGTGTTGATTTGTGACAGATTGTTTTATATAGAGAGTATATATGTTACAAAACTGAGATGAATTTTTGTATTTTCTGCATAGCAGAAGAAAAGAAGCAAGAGTTTTAAGAGCATTTATTTCAAAAGGTCTGCAAGGGAAAATGAAATTGCTCAGTGACATATTTCAGAAACCTTGATGGGCCTTATTCTTCTAAAATTCCACATTGAAACATAATTGTTCAGAACCATTATTACTTTACTGCATTTTGTAAGACAGCTATTTGTGCCACATGGCTCAGTCTGGCAGTCGTTCACTGCTTGGGACCTGCAACCTGTTTTCCTGGGGATCGAAATGATTATGATGATGCTGCTTTGTTAGTAGGGCATATAGTCAATACTGAAGCCCAGAAAAGCAGTAGTTATAACCCATGTTTTGTCAGCTTGTCAATAATCCTGCTGTTATGATCAAAAGGGCTGTAGTAGGACTTATAACCTGTGTCAGGTGAACAGAGAGATTGACCTTTTTGAGAGTAGGGTGAAGAAAAAAAAACAGTTAATTTTATTGCCAGGAAATAAGCCGAAGACAACAGATTGCTTGGCAAAAACACACTAAAAAGGGCAAAGTGGACAGATCTTCTGAGCTGTACAGTCAATTGGTTATTAATGGGAGAAATAATCAGTCATTAGATAGTTGTGTTTTCCCACTTGATCACTTTCAAGGAAAAGTGAAAATAAAATCTTCAGAGTTTTTTAAAATATTTCATTTTAACTGTTCTGTCTTGTCTTTCAACACTATCACATACCACAAGTCTTTCAGGAATACACACAGCAAAGCTTTATTAAAAAATGATCCATGTTTTGTACTTTTATATTAAAAGTTAAGCCAATTTCAGTCAGCACTGAAGAAATATCAGCCCAAGTGGACAGGATATCATGAGTTAGAAATGTCTCACAGAAACACGAGGATTCATGGAAGCAAGATACAGGAATAATTGAAATACTTTTTATATCTACATTATTTTATATTATATTTGAAATTCATAAGCCCCTGTGTCCCTCTGGGTGGAAAATGATCCTTTAATTTTCACAAAGGATGAACTTGGTGCCAGTTTGGAGCCAGCGCTGTTCCATGGTGGGCACTAGGGAGAGGATTTGAGTTTAGCCTCCTTGAGGCACCAGCGTGCCTAACTGAGCCCCTCAAAAGTGCTTATTTGTTTTCATTGCCTTCACAGAGCACACCCTTTCAAATCACACTCCTGCCGTCTTTTAAATCACAGTTTAATTAAGATGCCTAAGTAGCCTGAGTAGACAGTACCAATGCTACCTTATATCTCATCATAATTCCTCAGAATATTATGGCAATTTAATTACAGTTACCCCCACCGCTGTTAAACTTGGCTAAGAATAATCTTGTTTTCATTAATATGAGAATCCACATGAAGTTTTTTGTGTCTGGTTAAGGTTTGGGGTTTTTTTTGTGGTGAATATGTGTGATACTTAAAGACTCAGTCTATTTCAGCAAAGTGCTTGAAAGGCATAGTAATTAGTCAAGCAGAAACCTCACAAAAGGAAATTAAATAAGACATAAACAGAAGAGATATCACATGGCAGCATTATTAAGGAACTCTTTCCCACATGAAAAGAAGGATGAATGAAATGAAAATGCAAACCTAGGCTGGATCAAATAAGGTGACTTCAGTGAAGACAAGGAAGCACTGATGACAACATCCAAGACGGTAAGAAAACCTTATTTGGAGCACTGTATGACACTTTGATCAGGTTGACCTAAGGGAAAAAAACCACGCCATCAATAATGGGAAAGGTGCAGTGAAATACTGCTAGGGAGCTCAGAATCTGTCTTACAAGAGTAAAGGCAATTCCTTGTTACTCTCAAGAAGAAGTCTTAGGGCAGACAGCACGATTTTGCTCTGTAAATATTCTAAAACAACCAGAAAAAGGGAAGAAGTGGGATTCAAGCTCTAAAACAAAGCCAACCCTCTTGGAAGATCAGTGCAGGTGGGGTCTGATACTCCACATTGTGTCCTTTAGCTGACAAAAACTAAACAGCCCAAATATTTCTGAGAGCAGCGGTGCCTAAACATTCTGCATTCATGAAATTTGCACGTTATAAACTGACCTCTGAAAGCCACAGAAATATATTCAGACATAGGACTACAATTCATGAGCCTAGGAGAGACAGTACATATGAATCTTTAAAAGGAAAGCAGCATCAAGAAAAGTAAAGTAATTTAAGTATGGCTCTGAATGTTCTGGGATAGGAACGCATCAAAAACAATGTTCCATGAAAGAAGCCATTTATGTGAAAGCACAATCTTTGATCTTGCTTACGCTGGAGCTTTCAGGAAAATGGAAATACAGGAAACCTTGCAATTGAACAAATATTTGAGATTGATGGCACGTTTCAGATGAAGAGGGAATCAATAATTTAATCATTCGATCATCCTTGGCTGAATTTCCTCTCTACCTGTAATAACTCTAATGCTGATCCACCACACACAAGCAGCAGCAGAACAGACATTGTGAGAAGGATTACACAACCCCATCCTGGAGTTACGCCTGTCTGAATTTTCATTCCTTAACCTGTCAGTTCTACAGAAGAACAAAGCCAGATCAGCCTCATACCTAAGTCTTCAAGGATTGGATTTCCAACATTTGCTGGAGAAAATGCAATTTTATCATCTGTATCCAGAGCTGAATTGCTCAATATCAATACAGATGCTGAGAGAAGACTTTTAGATGTGGATCTTTAGCTCTAGTGAAAACATAAAACCAGAAACAACAATAAATTCCGGCCCTAGGAATTGTTTTTGCACATGAAAAATTACTTAGGTATACATCGGTATATACATAGGTATGTTCATCCTCCATAATATAATTGAAAAAGTTTAAATTTTATTAAATCAATTTGAATTTTATAGTTTGTCTCAAGGCAGTAAACTGAGATAATCTTATTTTACTCCATTCTTATTGGTCTCTCACTCTTTAAAGGAAGTAAAAGAGCATTTGCAGGGGATGCATTGCAACTGATGATACAGGGAACAAGCAGCAAGAGGAAGCCAAGGCACTGCAGGACAAAGTGGCTCATTCAGCTGAATTGGAAAGAGGGATGGAGAAAGAACCCAGTTTTCTTCATTCCTATTCTAGCATCTTTCTTAAAAGAAAATCTTAAAACCTTTCCCTCCTCTACTGGACTGGTCATCCCTGAAAGCAGTGAGTGGATTAGAGAGAAAAGTTTAAGCCCTCTGTTATTTAAGTCTAAAATATATCTATAAAATGGGGTTTTTTTGCTTTTTTTTTTTTTCATTGCTATAATCTTCTGGAGAAATATGGATCTCCAACAAAAGACTTCCATAATTTAAGTCTCTTAAATTCTCCAAAACTCATTCCTGTGACAGCTACAGCTGCTCTCATACTTGACTATTACATGACAGAAATCAGACTTTACAAGATATATCCTTTTTTTTATTTTCCTCTGAGGAAGCAGGCTAACCCTATTGTGTGGTATATAGTTATCAAAAATGGTAAAGTAGTATGAATATGTAGTAGCAGTAATAAAGAAAGATTTCTAGTAATTTTATCTTTTCTTTTGTACTAAGTATTAGAACCACCGAACAACAGAGAATCACCAGCCATCTCAAACATCACTTAATTTACATGAAAAGCTGTCTGTTTACACAAATATATTGGGAGAGCTGTGATTAATTCTAGTAAGCTAGGCAGGTAATTTAATTAGCTGGTAAGAATTCTGTCTTGAAATGTCTCATTAATTTGTTGTGAGCAGCGATCTCCTAAGTGCATCTATTAACCCTATGCAAGGATATATTCAAACATGACACACACACAAACCCAAGACAGTTACGGATAGAAAACTGCTTTCAGTAACTCAGTTGAAGCTGTAAAATGCTTTTGTTCAGTCCTTGACAGTCCAGTGTGTTCAGTCCTTGACAGTGCAGTGTGTTTAGTATCTTTTAGATGTCAGCAATTCAGCAGAGAGCAAGAGAGGAGCAGCTCCTGAGGGGTCACCACTGAGCAGGGGTGTAGGTAGGAGCCTTGGATGTGCTGCAGGAGGCACACAAAGATCTCCTCCTGCCTCTGAAATCATTCCTGAAAAGAAATTCATCACAGCAGTGCCAAAAAGATCCTACTGCAGAGGGCAAGTGTGTTGACAGGTAGAGAGAAGAGGACAGACTTTTCCTCATAGTCTGAGATTCCCAAAAGAGGCCAGCAGAGAGACAGCAGACCCTTTCTCGGATCTGATCTATTCCCTGCACCAAAAGGAAACTACTTCTCTGTGCCTAAGCTTCATAACACAGACAGGTACTGAGATGATGGGGTCACCCAGCTGACAGCTCACCCTCACTGTTTTTTCCCTTCCTTCTAAGTTGCTGTAGCAGCAAGAAACTATTTCACTGTCTCATCCCTTGAAGGAAGAACACTTTGAGTACCAGGAAAAAGTGAGTAAAAAAGCTTTATGGGCTGCTTTAAGTGAGCTAAGCTTCTTCTGAAAGGAAAATAAACATATTTCGACCTGACAAAAACAGCTTTAATGGATCAAGGGATACACAGATTTAGGCTACGTCAAAATCATTAGGCAGACAGCGGCGACAGCGCAAAGCTGCGCTCCCTGCAGCCTAGGCACCAGCTTTCCTCTCCGTGGGAAGAGGCAGGATGGATGGAGCGGGGTGATGCCTGCCTCGGGCTCACCTGCACGCAGCCGTGCGCCAGAAGGACCTGCAGCTGCAGGTACCGTGGGTAAGCTGCCGTTTCCAGGGGAGGCTCAGACAGCCTCACACGGGGCTAATGAGACCCTGCAGCCCCTCGGGAGCGGCTCCCCGCATCCCGGGCTGTCCTGCTCCGCCCCTCGGCAGTGGCACGGTGGCCTGGGCACACGGCTGGGTGGCCTTGTCGCCTCCTGCACAGCAGGAGCCTGCTTCTCACAGGCTGTGCCGTGAGCCGCAGGCAGGCTCGGGAGGCAGCTGAGCTCCGTCTGATCCTGCGGGGAGTCTGCGCTGCCGTACCAGGGGACATCGGCTGGCACAGGGCACAGCAGTTACAACTGCCGGGCGTTAAAAACGTGATCTAGCGTGGGTGCCCCTTAATTAAGGAGCTCAATCAGCAGGAACAGAGCTAGGTTTGATTGCCTCCTCAGCCTGAGGGGTTTCAATTGTGATTTTTGAGACTCCTAGAAACGTATCCTTCTCTATGACCTATCTCTTCTGTAGTTGCAAGGGTTCTCTTTCTGGGTCCCCCTTCAAACCCAATGTCCAGAATTAACACAGCCAGGAAAAATTCTATTAATCACAGAAACCTGCCTGTGCCACCAAGCTACACATATCCAACAGGCACAAGTAGGATATTGAGCCTGAAAACCATCCACTTTATATTGGAACAGCCAAAAACACTTCTGGATGATTTAGGAAATGCTTCACTCCATCCTGGTCTGGACCTTTGAACACAGGAATTCCTAGCCACAGACAATCCAGAGAACACCCAAACTATTTGGCTTCCATCACTGCTAACATCACACACAGTGAGGGAGACACCTTGGACTGCCCAGGCTCGGACAAGTAGGAATACTGAACATAAAATTTAAGTATTACTCTCTCCTGTGCAACCACAATTAAAAGATGGTATTCATAGCAATAGCTGGGAAACCCAGTTCAGAACAACCTTTCTCCCAGGTGGAAACAGCACAGGTGAGTGATCTCACAGCAAGGACGAGGAATGAGGTGTCAGCTCTGATACCAGAGGCTGGGAGCAGGGTAGGTGCTTCTTTCTGAGAAGTATAAAATGGGATGCTCGAAATTACATCAACCAGAGACAACCATGCCTCCAGCAATTATAAATTTTACGTCAGAACTCCTTTCTCCGTTGCCTCAGGCTGTTACATATACAGCTAAATAGGATAATTTGTCTGTCTCATCTTTAGAGAGGCACATATAACACAGTCTAGAGCCAAAGCTGCCATATTATATAATATCTGTTTTATCTGACAGGTTAATACAGCCAAAACTGTAAACGCCTCCTCCACACACACATGCACGAAGGGAGGGATACTGCTGATGTTAATCTTTGCTAATAGATCTACAGTACAAATAATTTAAACTAATTCACAGCACTGTGGCTAGACATGCCATATCTACTTCTCTGTCGCCTTAGGTCTTGAGCAAAGGTCATTGATGCCATGAAATCCTTGGCTTAAGCTGATGCTGGCAATTTTTCACAATTGCTACACTCAGTTTTAGGAAGCCAAGGGCTGCCTCTGCTCTGCAGTATTCGTGTACTTGGGTGGAACCATACAGAGCTCCAAGGGTCTGTGCTACAGACAGTATTTGTTTCTACATGACCTGGCCATCATCTAATCTACCTCTGTGATACCAGAAACACTGAGAAGGAAAACAAAGCAGGGAAAAGATAATAAGCCATAAAAATGTCTGTGACCTTCTGGAATAATTTATGAAGTCCAGTACACAGGTTAAGCTCTCTGGGCAAATTTAACTACTGGGAAAATACTCAGGTGCTTAGAACTGGTTACTCTTTTCTCTCTTTTCCCTCAAAATAGCCTGACCAGCTTTGGATGTCCAGCATTGCCCAGGTTTAGCTCTGCTCTAGGGAGGTGAATAGCTCTGCTCATAAAACGAGATAAACTGTACCTATTTCTAATTGAATACTGTTTGCGTTTCCTTTCACCCCAGAAAATAAAATTTTGCTGAATAAAGTTAACAATGTCAGAAATCAGGTAAATAGAGCTGCACTATATTTTAGATACAAGGAGAAAATATACTCTCTTTAAAAGAAAAAAAATTGTGTCTGTGGGATAAAAGTCGAAAGAAAGCAGGAAGCATGATACGATTCAGAGACAAATAAACAGCTCTCTATGTCTGGGTCATGAAATAGTGGCAACTGCAGCACGGTCCACATGCCAGGACCTGGGACAGGGCTGGTGCTTCTAGGCTGGTTTTGGGAGGTGCCCTATCCACCCAGACCATGCAGGCAGAGAGATGTTTCAGAGAGCACCACCACTGTGATGTCCTTACTGCTCCACCTCATAGGGTGGTGGTTGATTGTGAAAGAAAAAAACAAGGCCAACCTGGTGTTGGAGAGTCCAGGCTTTGGGCAGGGACCTAGAGCAAAGCTGTGATCCTGTGGTAGGTTTTAGTGTCCTGTGAGGCTCTGTGTGCTCCAGCACTGGAGTTTTTGGAGCCATGATGGCTGTTTTGCCATCCCTCTTTTCCATTTCTCCAGCACTGCACTAGACAAGTTTTCTCCTATGGAAGAAAAGGGAAAAACAAGGAGGGAACTATGCTCTTTAAATTTTTCTAAACCTCTCAAAATTACTTAAGTTTAATGACTTGCTGCACACAAAACTGTATTTATAAACTTCAGTCCTAAAGTGCTTGTGATAGGTGGCATTTAAGCTGCAACAAAAGCAGTTGTGTCATGTACTTAAACAGAGAACAACCAAGAAGCAGCTGATAATGACTGCAGAAGAAAAAAACCCTCTAGAATCATCTGTAAACTGTAGATCAAGAGCTGAGGCTGAAACTGTGCAAATATCCAAGAGAAGGAGCAATGAGGTTCCTGCCTGGAGTGAGACAACTCATTTGTAGCACTACCATGAGGAAGGCTGTGGCCAGCAGGCCTTTCAGAGATCTGTATTTCTCAGGACCAGGTTATGACACACTTCTGCAACGCTCTGCAAAGAGTGCTCACACTTCTGATTACTGCAGTAAATGTGCCCATCATCAAATGATGCCTCCCAGCACCCTGACTTTCCTCACTAGCTTTTACCAAAGGGTCTGAGTTCTGTTGTACTGTGTTTTACACCCTGGTAAACCCAAGCAGGGGACTGTGGCTGGTGGCACTCTCACAGTTAGTTTTGCAGTAATCGATGTCCTGAGAGTCAACTGGCTTTAATTCCTACTCCTGTGTTGCACAGCGCATAGGGCTCCTCAGCAGACATGGGGAGCTCAGGGACAGGCATCATCCTTGCCTCTTCACATCACACCTGGAAGTGCACCTGTACACTTCCTTGGCTCCCACCAGCTTTCCAGAACCACACAATTGCCACTGGAACAAACCAGGGCTGCCAGCAGCGCCTCTCAGGGAAAACAGGCAAGAACAGTCAACCTGAGCCATGATGGTTCTGTAGTTGACACAAAAATCAAAAAACACGGAAGAATAATTTCCAGCTGGGATCTTCAAAGGATCCTAAGGGGGTTAGGATTCAATTCAATAGTGGGTTGGAGTTACTTTGAAAATCATAGTCTTAATCACTGAGATACTGCTGTGAGAGCTCAGTGCTGTGCTGTTGAGTAAAGGATCATTTTACCACAGTCTTTTTTCACAACAGAATTATCCTGCACTGGCAGTGATTAATAATCAAGAGCTAGTAATTAAGCTTGTATTTACAGAAAACACACAGAGGAAAATGATGACTAAGGAAATGGTGCTACAAACTGACCCTTCTCACTTCAAAGAATGTGAAAGGTGCAGCAGACTTTGCACTCACTCCAAGAAAAATATCTAATTACACTTATCTGCTCATCCTGAAAGCTGTAATGAGGAGATTGCGTAATAGAAGTGAGAAAAGTAGCAACTACCCTTCTTGAGGGTTTCTATAGGAAAGAGTTAAATTTACCTCATAGAAAAGTGAGGAAATGCTGTCTCTGCTTACCCTGTGAGTCTTTCAGGGCTCACCCTTTGCTGAGACACACAGAATCACTTTGTAGAAGACACCAGTAAGACATAGAGACAGTCTGTTTTTTTGGGCCACTTCTAACACTTCTGTCAGAGAAGGTAGACCCTCCTCCCACCCTGTCATATTGGAGACATCCTTCTAATCTTTCTGATATGGGGTTCCAGCCCCAGAGTCAGCCCAAGGCAGCAGGTTTGCACAGGTTGCTGTGTGGGACAGTGCAGCTTTGGGCTGTAGTTGCCAGTGTGGTCCATGGTTTTTGTGGAAAGACCAATTGGCTCACCCAACCAAGCAAGGAGTCATTGGCGTGTGCTACAGCATGGAGCAGGCTGGAGATGAAAAGGAGAGGAGACATGCACAGATACTGAATTCTCACAATTCTCCCATCATTTCGGAGGATAACAGGTGGGCATAATGCCAGTCTTCCTCAGCAGTGCAACAAGAACATACTGCATGTCAGAGCCAGGGAAGTCTATGGGATGAAATCTATGTCCTTGCAAATCTGGGGATCAAAATGCAAGTTCACAGTGCGGGCGTGAAATGGATTCATTTCATGTGTGTTGAGATAAATTGCTCCCAAATCTCAGGCCGTCTAAAGCAGTGGTAGGTGTCTATTTGAAGTCATGAATCATGAATCGTGCTGGGCAGCCTACTCCACCTCAAGAGTAAGTAAACCATAGATCTGATACGCTTTGTATTACCTTTGTAAAACGTGAATCAGGCCCTGGGGTGTTTTCTTACATTGGTGTATCTAAGATTAATAAACCTAGATGCGGTGTACAGTTCAGAGATTCGGGGGGCAAATCCTATGTTTGCCAGGAAAGATAGATGAAATATACACTTTGTGAAATAAATATTTTATAAAAGAAATAAAAATAAAATAAAAATTCAGAATTTGTGCCTCAAAGGACTAATGTGTTTTAACATTTATGCTGGAATGGCTCTGAGGCCTCCAATGTTTCATTTCCCTTGCCTTTGAGCAACATGATTAATTTAAATAGACAAAGAACCAAGTGGTAAATCACAATTCCTTTGAAGTTTAGAGCTAAGTCTGCTGAATCAGTATTAAGCTGTTCCTGCATTTCAATTAACTCTTTGAGAAACCACTGCTTCATGGAGACCTTCTGTAATTACTGGTGTGAATGAATGGAATTCCAGAGGTGATGAAGACCTTTCAGTTAATTGATTTTGAGGCTCCAGCTAGACAAGCCATTAAAAAAAGGAGAACATAGCCCTGAAAGTGGTGATAAGTAGCTTAATCTTCAAGGCTTTTTGGTTTTATTTTTAAAAAGAAAGCAGTGAATAAGAATGTTTATTCTCAGAGCTCTTTTGAGGAGCAGCTTCTGTAGTTGAAACAAATGTGTTAGTAGTTAAAAATAAAATCAATGACCTCAGCAGCCTCTTCTAGATGCAATCCTAAACCAGTGCTGACCTGAGTCTTTTTATTTGCAGATTTTTAATTATATGAAGACTGCCTCTTCCTTATTCTCCCATCAGTGTAATGGAACAGAGCTGCTTGCAACCTCTTTTCTATAGTGGATTAGGTTCATTTTTTTTTAATTCAGGAGACAACAATTTGGGAGATGACTTACAGTTGCCAATGATCTTGCCAAGGGAGTATAGGAACATGTTTTATGGTGTGGCAAGAGCACTTACCTCCTTTCATGAAATCAAGGTTAGACAAGAGCAAGGTTCATCTCCTCTCCAGGTCATCTGAGTTTTATTGTTTCTAAATACGTTGGCAGTGTACTGAAGCATTGACTAATATACTATAGCATGCATATTTATTATTTTTGTAGCACTTTCTCTCTTTCTTATTTCCATGCCTTCCTAAAGTAAAAGGTGATAGAATTTCAAGAGAGCTTAAAGTACAAATCTTCACAAATTCCTTGGGATGTAGACAACTTGGACTTTAAAAGCTTGGTTATTAAATTCTCAAATCTGGTATATATACATCAAATCTTGTGTACGTGTGAGAGGTAGGAATTGTCACAAATCAGTAATTCCAAGCAAAAAACCATTTTTGGGAATATTATTCACACTCAGATAAATAAAACCATAATAGACAGGTTGCTCCTTCTCTGCTATGTAGATGTCCATCTACTATTGTAGATGGGATTGCTGAAATCACCAAATAAATTGATGCTGTGTATTGGCAAAACTGCTCCCTTGGGTTCTAGGCCCACCACTATCATATTCACCTGTACACTTTTAGAATTTCATTGTTCTGAGCCTTGCCATGCTCCTCTAAACAACTAGCATAATATTTTTGCTCCTTTTATGCTGGAACTGGAATATAGGAACTTAGAATTCTGTTTTGACCAAGCAATTCTTTTATGAAAAAAAAGTTTTTTCAGACTTTCTCCAGCAGTTTTGGTGAAAAGCATAAAATACCATTATAAACTCTTGCCTTGGAAGCCAGTCCTGCTTTTTAAAGATATAAACTGAAACTATTAATGATGTAGTGAAAAGATAAAATTTGGGGTATTTTTTTGAGACAAAGCTATGGTTTGATTTATTTTTTAATTCATTATAATGAACTGTTTATTTTAGTCCTCAATGAATTAAAGTGACTAACATTTTTATCAGAACAGTTTATCAAAATCAGTGATAAATAATGTTATTAGACTTAATATTCCAGCCTCATTTGCTTTTCACACAGAAATTCATAACAGCCAATAAAACACAGCTGTGTAATAATATTGTTTATAAGCCATAAACACTGTATTTGTAAAGTTGACATGTAATGAAAAAGGACAAAAACTATCTTCTAACAAAAGATTTCAGCCAGACTCAATAAATTCTGAGTTTGGGCTCTTTATAATACAATAGTGTGAAAAAAACCCAACAAAAAATTGTTTTAATGAAATGAGAAAATTAATAATAATTGTTTATTTCTTCCCCTGTGTATCCTTTCTCTCTCCTTCACTGACTTTTCTACCACTTTAAGGAGGCAGTGGAGACGGTGAGGACAGGAAGGAAGGAAGGAAGGGATAATGTATACAAACCAAAAATATGTAAATTACTTTGAAGAAATAAAATTATGTGTTTTAAGCCTACAAATGAAAATTATCTCATTTTTTGTGTGATTTTTTATTTCAATCTTCTGATGTTTTCCAGCTTCTACGCGTTTGGATATCAGTTAATTACAGTCACATAAGTATCTCATACCATGGTCAGATTTGTTCTTTTGTTGTGTAGTCTATTAAATAACTGGAGAAAGTTCATATGATGCAAGTAATTTTCTTATCACTACCAAGTCAGAGGCTTCACCAGGAAGAAAAGAGCATGAGGAAATATGAAGCATAACTTCCAGGTTCTTACCAATCTCCCGCCCCATTTCCCTCCTGGGTTCGCAGAGCACAGCCTGATGTACCCATCTGTTTCCAACTAAGTGTTTCAGGCTCTGTCTTTTATAGAGGCTTTTTGTTACAAGACCAGAAACATCCTAAAGCCCTGACTCGAACAAGACTTGTGCTGGTCTCCCATGAAAATACAAATTCCAGACTGAGAAGGAAATTTCCTTTGCCTCTTCTAGAGCTGGCTGGTGCTCAGAGATACCCAAACACCACTGGCAACACATTAAATGTGTCTGTATTAGCAAATACTGGTCCACTGACCGTGATAGCACCCATGAGCAGAGACCATGCAGCCACAACATTTTACAACATGTGAGTCTGAGTGCTGCAAAGGTGGTGTTAAAGGCAGGCAGGAGGTGTACACTCCTCATTCCTTCCCAAAACAAGCTGCCACCACAGTGCCCAGAGGCCCAGCGCACCCATTTCAGCTGGGCTCGGGCAGAAACACACAGAGACATCAGTTCTCATTAGCTCTGCCACAAACAGGGCAATGGAGGCTGCTGGGAAAACTCGATCAAGGAGAGGGATGAAAACAACCATAAACTATGTAATGTTTCTAATGTCTTCCAAATCTCATTAATATATTTCAAATTGCATGGAGTGGTTTGAGTTTATATATGATTTGATTTCTTATGATCAGTGTATAAGCAATCCCCAAACTGCAGTGGCTGAGATTTCCTCTGGAATTACAAACTCACATTTCTCTAGAAGTGTCTTTTCAGCAATTCCAGCTACATAGTTATTTTAGTTATACAGATTATATATAGTAATTGTTTTTTACTGACTTGTTTAATTGTTTGTAACTAGAATGCAGTTTCAAACTGAATTTATTGGGCTGACTGGAAGCTGCACAGTTTTCAAGTGTGTATGGAGACTTCCCAGATTCCATTTTACCATTTTCATAGCCAGAGGCCACTTTGCTGCCTATTTAGTTTGGTGCCTTTATAAAATAATGCCATCAATATATTCAGACTGGAATGAGAAGGCACACATTGACCTTCTTTTTGCCAGTACCTCTGGGCTGTTGTTATTATGTTAAAGATCTATAGGTCAATAAAAAAGCTTATTAAGGTGAGGTTACTAAATGAAAACAAGACAGACAGTGGGGTCAGTCGCCATGTGCAGTTCAAAGCAATATAAATACAGACTTCTCTCCTTATTTACCTCTTTTTTAGAAGTGACTTTAGCGCTTTTCTGTTCGGCCCCAGTCAAATGGGTTGTGTTAATCTCTGCTCAACTAATTTCAGGTGTACGGAACCCAAATAGCTCAATCTTACTCTATAGATCCTCTGCTGCTAGAAAGTATTGATTCTGCTGATACAATAAAGTATGAATTCTCAGAAATTATTGTGAAATTTCTCACTTGTTTTTTTCTTCCTAATTCTTTTGCCTTTGAAGGTAGGTGCAGACCTATACTGTTTCCCTATCAAAACTCCCCCAACAAAACAACTCCCAAAACTACCAGAAAAACAGAAGGAAAAAATCCTCTGAAAAATTAATATCCTTGAAAAATAGAAGCAGTCATCATTGACATGATTTTCACTCATTTTGGCCAGCTCTAGTTAAAGTACAGTGTATCACAGTGTAGCATTCTGAGCTGAAATAAATGACCTGCCTGAAGTTCACACTTATCTCTTCATTTCAATGCAATTTAAGTAGACCATCTGACCTAGATAAACTATATAGGTTCATTGCATAACATAGGTATGATGAAAGAACAGGTTAGGAGAATATTTTTTATTATTACATTAAGAGAGTAAAAGGGCCAGTGCTAAGAAAAATAATGTTCCAAAGAGCATAGAAAAAGAGCAAATAGGGAGAAAAGAGCTATTCGAGTAGATGGCAACAGGTCACATATTAAAACTTCAAAAGTGCTGGTCACAAGGGAAATTAAGAGAAACATTTCAGAGAGCATATGATTAAGATGTGTATAGAAGTGCTGCAGTCAGCAGTGGAAGCTGTGCTCCTGCTTCTCCTTTGACTCATATCACCCTCACTTCAACAGCACTCGGGTGTCATCCGACAAAAATGAAAATGTGACTGCAGTGGGCTGCTCTTATTGTGAAATTAATAGAAATGAGGGGCCTGGACTCAAAGCACAAACTCCCATTTGTATTGCACAGTGACTTTAACAACATTACTGTTTGAAATATGGATTTAAACTGCTATTGGTGATACCCTGCTCAAGGGAGAAATTTCCATCCATAGTGGTGACTGCCAGTTCTGACCCCAGGCACTTCCTCCAGCTGATCCCATAAATGATTGTGGGGTGGGGGAATATAACATTTATATAGTCAATGGCAAAGAAGAACTGAAGAAAATCCCTGCAGGGGAATAAATATCTTCCCCCAGAAGAATCCTCAGAAAACTCAGAGCAACAGAAGGAAAAGGCTGCAGATCTGCCCTCACAGGATGCAATTTATCCCAAGATCATCAGTGGCAGCACTAGTTCTTTTGCTCAGTCTCTCTCTAACACCTAAAAGTTTTCCATTGTATATTTTTTGATTCCTCTATTTTTAAAACAATATCCTTACATCAGATCCAGTCAGACTTGAGAACCAATCATGCCCTGGCTTCAGGCTTATGCTTCCCTAAAGAACATCACTTTGGCCTACCAAAATAAAGCCCCAATGAACGCAAAAAGAAAAAAACCCAAGTATTTATATTTACCCTCATATTCAAGTGTTTAAATTTATTCAACTACTTTGAACTCCTGAGGCGCCAAAAAAGGGAGACACCAAGTAATAAACTCCATATTGTATTTTTTTCTTCAAAGTAATAGAGAAGGCAGTTTTACTCACTGCTCTGAGTTAGCAAAGATTCCCATGAAGTTATCTTATTTTCTTCTCCTTTATCCTCCTTTCTTCCTCTCTCTTCCTCCCTGCAGCCAAGTCACTGATGTAGTTTCTGAGGTCCTCCTGGCAGAAGCTTACCCATCTGTTCAGCAATGTCTCTTCATAATGATGATGGCATTATTTTTTTCTGCATTTTGTTTTAATGGTGCTCATCAGAAATGTGCAATCTCTGAATTGCAGCCGACTTCTCATCAGAGTGATAACTTGTTTGAGTAAAGCTCTGGAAAGTAGAGACTCTTAATTTTACTTTAACAAGTACTTCAGAGATGGGCAGAGATGGGCAGTGGGAAAGCAGACCTGAGCCACCTCTTAGCTGATGGCTTTTTTAACTTCCATATGCATTAAACAGGAAAGGTTTACTTCAAAATACTTCCAAGAACAAAGAGAGTGAACTGCTGAAGTCAATTAAATCGGGTTATTCAACGTGTTGTAATGGACTGACAGTAACTTTTTTTAAGCACAATGCTCTTTATCTCAGTGCTGATCAGAGCAGTGACTCTTTCAAAGGAATAGGGCATTAAATACAACAGGTGAGTATAAACAACCTTGCTCTCCCTTCGACCAGTGATAGGTACATTTTACTTTCTAAGGCGGCTCAGGAATTCATAGACTTGTGGGACACATTTTCCTCCTACTGTACTAATATAAATCAGAGGAATTCCATTTTAACCAATTGATTTTCTGTGAGCCTGCATAAATGGAACATCACAAGGTCTGAACCTTTTTCATCTTTTCTATTTTGAAGCTCACAATTTTCATCAAAAATTAGCAACTAGCAGCTAATAATACTTTATATATTTAGCATATGCTATTCTATTACTCTTTCCACAAATCCTGCATCACCCTTGAGGAGAAATTTAAATGAATATTAATAGATAAGGAGAGACGTATAGGTTAGCTGGGTAGGAAATATGTATTTTAAACTCAGAAGGCATACACTGCTCTCTAGTGGCAAGAGCAGGAAGTCTTAATACGCTGCAGTCCATAACCACACATAGTTTAAAATTTAGTATTTTTTTTATTTGTTGCTCCTTTTCTTTAATAGAGAAAAGCAAGGTCAGTGCCCTACCACTGTTTCTGATGTCAATTCTCAACAGACAGTGTTTGTAACTGGCAGTAGGGTCTGCATTTTAACTATATTTATGGTTCTGTGAAAAGTGACTGCAGCATTTTAAACGCTGAAATGTTTTTATAACATATAAAAACCATTTTTATAGGTAGAAAAAATATTCCTGATAGAAGCTAAACCAAAACGTCTAAACCAAGACACTACTGTACATCTTCTAAAAATTGGTTAAAGTAACCCGTGTAAAATCAACTCAGTCCAATTTTGCAAGCTTATAAGTCAACTAAATATTTTCCCATCTTTTGCAACGGTTTCTAATGGTAAATTTTGATAACACTTAGGAGACTTACTTGTAAAAGGATATATTAAGTTGTTTTCAGGGCCCAAAAGCATCTAAAGAAATTTTTCATTTCCCAATTCAGCCACAAGTCTAAGGAGCAGTGTTTATTTCCAGCTCTCCAGCACCCAGTGTGTTGATTCATCATTCTCTGCTTTATGAGAGGGAATTTTTGCCAGCAGGAACAGCAAAATGGACCCTGGGTTTTCATTCTAGCCTATACATCCTGCTGCCTGTAATGAGAAGCCATATTACTTATCTGATGCCCATGGCTGCAGACAACAGTTGAAGGTGTTGTGAAGTTAATCTCCCCAATGTTTCTCAAAAAAGCCCTCAGGATCTGATAATAGTTGGTATTTGATAAATAGCTTTGGCAGTTTGCAAAATTCATTATATTACATGGCTTATGAAAGATAAATCCTATGTGGTGTGACCCATGGACAACAAGCCCTATGTTGAGATCCAGCTTAAATGAATTTATATATGTCTTTTTACATACGGTCCTGAAATAAAGCTGTGCCTGGAGGGAAGTTATTAGGGGAGGGTCACTGGATGGGAACTCCTATTTCCCTTTATAGTTAATGGAGAGAAATTTCTGCTTCCCAGAAGGAAGGTAGAGGCAGAAATTTGTTTGATCTCTTTCAGGTAATTTCTCTGGGCTGAGATGAATAACAGCCAGAAATGTCCATTTCTTTGCACTGGTTATAGAGGGACCAGGCAAGCCAGCTTAGCGTTTGTCCAAAGGAAACTTGCTGAGGTCCTCAGGACTGAGCAAATTGACCAGTGATGGTTCAGATCTCAGATGCTGAGCAAAGACATCTCTCACAGGTGGGATGGCCATCCAGTACAACTGGAGCCCCACAGCCTGGCCATACACAGGCAGAATGCAAGCAGTGATGCAAGAGAGATGCTGTGCAGGTGATGGGTCTGCTCTGGTGATTCACTCTTCTGATTTGGTCATGAGAAAGTGCAAGTCATGCTCCAGCTCACTGGGTATCATTTATGCAACGTACCTTCCATTTGTGTAATAGAACTGCATGTTATGCAAGGAATGAGGCAGTTTATTAGGTTTTGTAAGCAGGAATCTCCATAAATGTACTACAGTAGCTTGAAAGCAGCATTAAGACCTGTTTTAAAGACACTTTAACTCTTTTTTGTCCTTGCAACAGCCATTCACAAAACAAATTATCAAGATTTCAAAGAAGAAAATGTAGTAGTACCTTAACACAGAAAAATAGTCCTGTAGGAAGGTTTATTTCAACTATTTCATTAGTCCATAAATTAGCTGTATATTCTGAATTTGTTCCCCATGATTTTTCTTCAGTCAGAGGGGAGGAATAGGCACTTTATAGATGACCAGCATTAGTAGATACACTTTGGTAAGGAACCTCAAAACCACTTTCTGGAGGTGCCCATCTCTCTCCTTTACCTACAAAGAGCCAACACAAGCAGCTATCCTTGTACTTCCATGAGCAAACAGGAAGAGATGCTGCAGACTTTATCTCTGCCTCTTCACTTTCTTTCCTCTCTCCTCCAGCTCATGTTTTTGGGCCATATGAGAATGTCCTCGGGCCAAACCTGTGAAAAAAAAAAAAAAAGAAATATAATTTTAACCTGAATCCCTTCTGTAAACCACACTGATGTGGCCAACTCCTGCCAGCGTCAGAGTGGGGAAAACACACAGGTAGGAGGGAGTAATCAGTTCCAGGGGAACCGCTCAGACCTTAATGCTCTGCAGATATTGCAGCAAAGTAGAATCTTGTGGTGACTACAGGGAATTTTACTGAAATCTTCAATGATTCCTTTTCACAACATGATTAGCACAAGCGTACTATTTTATTTACAGCCACGTGTGATGTTTGCCTTTTGCAAATGGGACTCCTGGCTGAGAAACTCCAGTCACACTTGGCATGTGTGAGCCTGACTGCTTGGGGGGCCATGGGTAAGGGCTTGGCTGTCACCCTGAAGGGCCCAGCAGTGAGTCCAGAACAATGTCTACAACTGTGAAAATAAACAACGATTATCATACCTTTCGCAGTTTGATTTCAACACATGCACAGTGGATTTATTCAGCGTCAGCCTACATTCACATCTTCATTTTACAGAAAAGTTTTCAGCAGCTCATCCTAAACAAACCTCTACCCTTCTGAATCAAGCAACATTTTTCAGATGTTCAGATGCAAGAATTACACATACTTTAGAAACCTCAAGTATTTATTATCTTGGACATAACAATTCTGGGTTTAAATATTTCATTTGGAGTTTACTGAGTGCTAAATTTATTCTGGAGTGTATTTTCACAAAAATACTCCTTTAAACATCTGCCTTCTTATCTCAATTGTAATCAAAAGGGTTTTGGATCAGTATCCTCTAAATATGCAAACAAGCTAATGGGTGGGATTTTATCTGTTTACAACATGCCATTACAATTCTGCATTTGTGAGTCAGCTGTGACATTCTGCAATTGATCCCGGGGCAGAACTTTAAAAGGGCTGTTAGTGTTTACACTGTTGAACAAATATTCTTAGATACTTGAAATCCCCAAATGTCATCTGTGCATTCCAGGGCAGTGTATACAGAACAATTGTGCCAACACTGCTGTATCCCATGTGAATAGCAAGGAGACAGTTTTTGTATATCAGGGTAGAAATATGGGTCCCCAAAAATGAAAATTATCCCGAGATGCAGTGCTGTGTTGAAGGCTATAGGGCAGTGCCAGGATGCCATCAAGCCTGAGGACTTTGACATTTGCAGGCTTTTCAGTGCCACAGAGGTGTGCAGAGCCCAAGGGCCTGGTCAGCCTGCCCATCTCCTCGGGAGTTCAGAAACCCAGATCTGAGATAAGGGCAAATAACAGACACAAACAAGTGAGAGGGAAAGCTGGGCTCCAAACACATCACAGCAAGCTTCAATTCAAACACTCAGACTGCTCTGAGGAAGCTGCTTTAGCGTTCTGGAGCAGCTGTCTTGTATTTTATTGGACATAAACTCCTTTTGCAAATATGGGGAAATGCTCTCTTCTGACATCTGTTTGATAAGTTTGAGAGAGATTATCAGCATTAGCTGGTGAAAGCTGTGTGCAGCTGAGGACAGAAGGCAAAATGATACCTTTTGCAAATTTTCAAGGGTATTTTGTAATGATCCAGACAATATAAAACTGAGATACATTGGCCTCTTTCCTGCCTTACTCTGAGTGAGGGGTCCCCAGTTTCTGTCTTCCTTTTATTCTGCAGTTTCAGACATATACCCATATTTATATGCCTCTTCAAGTAAACATTCACAGCTGTCACTAAAGGACTACGGGAGAGAAAAATATCCTGTTTTCAAGTAGAACTATTGCTAAACTAAAAACATGAGAGAGGGTAAGTCTCAAAAGACTGATACTTTATGGCTCAGTCGTGAAGTAAATCTCATAAAATACAAAGGGTGTTGAAAGCTTACGGGATATTTCCTGTCTTAGCGTGGTTGTCTCTTGAGATAACCCTTCCAATAACATCCACATTTTGCATGAAATAGAAAAATATATTTACACATATTTCTGCACTCCCTTTTAAGCACAGTTCTTCATTATGAGCTTTTCTTCAGTCTAAAAAAGCCTCCCCAACACCTCCAACTTCCAAATAACCATGTAATCTACAAAATCAGTATTTTTAGACGGGGTTGAGGTGTGTGTGTTTGTGTTCAATTTGGTAAATGAAAAAAATAAGCAGTTTTATTCATATATTGTACTAAAGGGAAGGGAGTATTTTGAGTGATCAAGGTCCTTCAGTGCAGGGCATCTGTGAAACTGTCATATGAGATGAGCTGTTCTCCAAAACATACCTGTGGCTTTAACATAGAGTTGTAATATACATACCATATGTGTACATGGCAATATATACAGCTCATCATTTGTAGTAACATTTCCACCCAGAGGGTTTGGGGCTTTTTTTGACTTGGTTGGGTTGGGTTTGTTTGTTTGNTTAAACTACGAACTTGCCTGCTTGGATGATTTTCCCCCCCCCATAACTCAACACATCTTCAAAATATTATTATTCTTGTTTTGCTGTGAGATTTCAAAGCTATGGGGACTGAACAAGCAAGGAAAGTAATGCCACAGGAGCTGACAGTTCTGCAAACAGACACAAACACTGAAGCACATTTCTGAGATAGTGTTTCTATCAGATTGTACATTTGTTTATTGAGAGAGTGGACTTACATCTAAGTACCATGGAGAGTTTTTAAATATATAACATATGTGTAACAATCCTGGTTTATTTCATCATCTCTGTGGCTGTCATTTAAGAAAGACACAGTTCAGAAGCACTGCAAACATCCCAGTGCAGGGCACGGCTCACTTCTCTCTGATATGAGCAAGCAGGAGACAGTGTGAGGTTTTAAAGACACTGTCTTTAAGACACCTACTAAAAGTGCCTACTTCATGAGAGATAAGAGATTTGGGGTTTCTTTCATCCTTCTGGGAGGCAGGATTTAGTGTACACTGACTGAGTGCCAAGATTATAGCTTCACCTTAAGACTGCTGCTTTCTTGTTCAAAAGGAGCTGCTAGATCCCAAACATTTCCTGCTTTGCTGCTTATAACAAGCCTGTGCTGCCTCTAGTAGTTGCAGAGTGAATGGGGAATTGCAGATGTGATGTTCGGAAAAAAGTGGTGCAGAGGATGAGCACACAGGCCATATAATGTTTAACTTTGTCACAGCTTGAGACCTTCCATGCTCAAATGAATCCTTGGTCTTCCAACCGCTTTTCCTTATGTAGCATAATCCTGTCAGCATTCTCTGCTGCTCAGCATTTTAAGTTGCCTTTCATAAAGCTTGCATATTAAGCATTCATAGGCAATTCTACTAATGAAAAATTATTCCTTCTAAAGCAGAGGGCAAAGGCAACATTTTCCGAGGTTGCTGGCTGTTACAAAGATGGCCATTAAAATAAAACATTCCTACTGCAAAACTTCTTTTTAAATTAAAATCAATTCTTCCAAACTACTACTCTTGCCAGAATTGTGAGTTTGATGACTGAGGCTTAAAACAAGAAAAAAGAAGGATAATCAGAGCTTAAGAAGACCCGTGAAAACATATAGTGAAGACAGAGGGTGATTGATTAATGGAAAAAGCTAACAAGCGAGCCTAAGTGTCTTTTTTACCTTCCTATTTTACTACTAGTGAAGACATCCACGTTAATCAGACCCCCAAGCCATAAAGCTGAGAGAGCTGAGATGTGGGAAGTCTAAGCAGGAGCTGTGTTTGTGTGAGCATCCCAACATGATGCAGGAGTTAGCGGGTGCAGACTCCAGGGTAACTTGGGAGAGGCTGGGGATGGAGAGGCAGTGAGGCAGGTGGCTGAGCCCCAGGACTGGATACCTGAGTACAGTGCATCCATGAGGAAAGCTAGATTTTATCACCAACTATCCTTAGCAGCCCCTCACCTTAAAGAGGAGAACGTTGTTACTGCTGAACTTTGGGAATATACAATAATTCTCTAAATTTAAATTTTATTCACACTGCTAAAAAAATGGAACTGCTACTGTGATCCTGCTAGCAGTGGACGAGGTAAAATTGCTCCTGAAGCAAGCAGTCATTTCTGCCCTGAAAAGAAAACAAACTATTCCTGCTTGCTTGTATAGGCTTCTCTAAATCTTCTCACCATCAGGCCAGGTTGTTTCTCCCACTGATTCCTTCTCTCTCTGCATAAGAATTTCTCATCTCCAACCAGACAGGTCTGAGACAGGTTCAGTTAGTTACTGCTCTTCTGGAGACCATGGAGGCCCAATTTTGTTTCATTTTAGATCAACAAGTGATCTATGTGTGAGAAAAAGAGACTGGCCCTGAATTTCGTTCCCCCATCTCTGCATTCATTTTTTGTGCTTGCAGAGGGGGCAGGCAAGATGCACACATCTTCCATTACATTTGTAGGTGTCACACACACAGAGTGATACCTAAACTTAACTCCTCTTTCTGGGCAGAGAGCCTCATTCTGTGCTATTACACAATTTAATCTGTTTCTTAATAATGAATATAATTATTTATTAATTGTGAAATCTGTTTCCAGCCTTACACAGGCAGAGATTTGCCAGTCAAAAAACCCCCTGGAACTTTATTCACTTGTTATTGCTAGCTGGATCTGTATGTGCTTTTGCATGAAGTGATGAGGTGGTGGAAGAAAAACACACTATTTTATTCCTCATAGCTATTCTTTCATATCTCCCACATATTAATATGAAATTAATATTTTACAGAAGACTGTGTAGCTTGTTCTATGCTAGACACCCTTGTTGCTTTGCTAACTTTTTGCCATATGGTTTTCTAAACTTAAAACCTACAAAGATAAATGTTCATTTCATAACTTGGAATTCATATGAAATATTCTCTATAAATATTGAACAACAACAACAAAAATAAGCTGTTCTGCATGTTTTGGAACATTATAAAAATTGTAATAATGCAAAATAAGAAGTATAGTGTTTTATTCAAGGATGTATTCAACAGGCATTTTATAGCTGAGATTTCATTCCATTTGTGCAGACAATGAATGTTTGTGAATTTTAAGCTAGACTTGACAATGTGACCATTTTAACAGCAGAAGTAATTAGAGAAAAGAGGTAAAATGCTGAGAACAAATGCTGTTGTAAAAAACCCACTCACTACTGAAGTTAATGGGAAGTCAAGACACTACTAAATGGCACTACAGAGGTGTTGTGAAATCATAGAATTAATTTCTTAGCAAATTATTTGTTGGGGTGGCCCAGCAGGG
>VZTG01007660.1:0-35171 GCA_013397845.1 Melanocharis versteri
TAACCTCTCGGTCTCCGACAGCCCATCCTGGACCTTCTTCCCAGGTAGGATTTATGGTCTCTCGGCCACTCGGGGACTGGGTTAGGCAAAACTGGGACTGCCTCCAGGGTGCATGATTGACAGACACTGTGGGGCTGAAGGGTATGGGGGGCAGGGGACTACCTCACCAGGGCAAGGTCTGACCCACCCCCAACCATATATTCCAAGCTCCCAAGATGTCTTGAAACAGATTACCTTTTCCAGTCTCTGACAGTATAAAAGCTCAAGGATTTCTTTGTTCAGGATCCCTTTCTGGAGACACCTACTTTAGGCTTTTATTGTGTTGCCACACCATGATTAAATTACTTATTTTACTAAATTAGTAGACATGTGGGACTTTGCTATGGGAAACCTAGGGTTGAGAGGGTAAGGAAAATTTGTCTGACAGTGTGGGTGTGATGTATGTAGGGAGTCGAGTCAACTCACTGGAGCCATCTGCTGCAAAGGGGCTTCAGTCCCAGTAGTCCCAGTCTGGGATGGTGAGAGCATGACTGGGTGGTCAGACAGGAAAGTTTTCTTAACATCTCAGCTATGCAGGAATGTACCTGGGTCTTTGTTCAGGTGAAGTATAACTAAAAAAGGGCAAGGGGTGCAATGTGAATGAGATACAAACACACTTGATGACTGTACTTCAACTCAAATGCTACAAGTTGAGGAGAACATGATGAGAAATGGAGGTGCAGGTGAAGAAGCTCACAAAGGTGGTTTTCAAGGGTATGCCAGTCAGAAGGTATGCAGGCTACCACAGTCTGATAAAACTTTCATGTGTCTAATCACAATACTATTGCTTATAATATGTTTTCTAATAGAAGTGAGCTGGAAGCCATGGTAGCCTACATGGGAAGATTCCTGTTCTAAAAATACTATTGTTTATTATTTCAATCTATTTGGCTCAGATTCACTGCACAGAAATATGACCTAGACCTGTTTTTCCAGATGTATGTTTATCCTCAGGAGAAATGTGTGAGTGGGTTTGCTTTTGTCATGGTTAAGGGATGACAGCCCCCAGTTTCGTGCCCACACTGAGATTCTCCAAACCATGTGCGACTCACTTGCTCCCCCTTTCCCTCCCTTCCTCCCTCTTCCTCCCTGTGGCTGGAGATGGGAATTGGAGGACCAAAAGGCAAAATTCATGGGTTGAGATAAGAACAATTTACTGGAAACAGCAATGACATAAGAAAACGAACAGTAACAACAACATTAATAATAAAAGTGTACAAAAGAGAGAGTGATTTGCATGCAAAAATGCTCACCATGGAGCTTGTGACCTGACCACAGCCACACCATGTCACCCTGACCACTCCCTTCAGCTCAGGACTGGCGCCATCCAAACCAGTCCCTTCAGCTAAGAACCAGCATTTTCCCACTGCTCCAGATACCACGCTTGCTCCACTAGAAGGAACCCATTCTTCCCAGAAGAAAGTCCCTTTCCCCCACCCCTGGCTATGATGTGAGGTGGTATAGAATAACCTTCATGTCCTAGCCATGCCCCCTCCCACCTACCACAAAAAATTTACTCTGTCCAGGCTGCAATCAGGACAGCTATAAGTGTAGAAAATCAGCCAGGACATGTCAAGGTTAAAAAAATTGAAAGAATGAAAGTCATATTCCAGAAGCCAAAAGAACTTTTCCACTTCTCTTGCTATGGAGAACATATTTATATAGTTATTCTTCTGTCATCTTCTGATTCACAACTTTTCTGCTGGCCATTCTCAGGATTTTAGCAAGCAATAATGGATCAATCACATGCTGCTGGCAACTGGGTGTTCCAAGAGGTTTATGTGTGTGTGCGTGTGTGTATGGCCAGAGAAGCGAAGGGCTGTCCTGTTTGCACTCTGAAGACTGGCATGGCGGAGGTCAGAAATGAGAGCAGCCTAAAGCTTGTGTGACCAGAGCCATTTGTTCTGTGAACTTGGAGAGCTGGGGCATACTCAGTCTATGGAATATATGGAGTGAAAGATCATATAGATAAGGACTTGCTATGATGTGAGAGTCCATTATTTATATGAGGGATGTGTCACAGTCATCCACTAATATGTGACCAGGGGACAATAAGTTACCTTGAATGTTTGCATATGGTATCTGTGAAAAAATGAATTGACACTGAAGAGGTTCAATAAAGACGGGAAGGGGATATGAAGATACCTATTCTCTGAGGCAAGACTGAATGGTCAAGGTGTGCTCAGTTCACAAAAAGATGGTGGAAGGAGAAAATTCAGTCTTTCCATGACCAAATTAGGGGAGGATTAATCACCAGAAACAAACTTCCAAAAAACTTCAGTTTAAAGAGATTGCTTGTGTAAGAACAAATTTATAAAAAGTGAAACAAATTAAATGATAGGCCAAAACTGACACTGCAATCAGGTTTTGGCAAGGTTTCATCATCTAAGATGGATAAGCTTAGAAATCTACTTTTATGATTGTGTTTGATAAATTTATAAAACATCTAATGTCATAGTCTTTTAAAGAAAAAGCTGCTGGAGTTTTCAGAGATGATATTACTGAAGAGTTTATTCAGATTGTGTATTCAATGTAAATTCATCTATGTACCTGTGTTCTTGCCTTATCTAATGTATTTTCCTCTTTGTAACTCTGACCAATTTACTTCAAGTGTGAAATTTATAGTTAAGTTTGTCCGCCCCTTGACAGATTAAAAAAAGAAAGTCTTGAAAGAATGTCTTTACTGATGGGTGAAAAACACCTGACATTCTTGTTACAGGCTCTCAGCTGCCTAATGGCAAAACATAGATGATTTGTTATTGTCTGTCAGTGTTGATGAATCAATGCTATGAAGTGGTATGCTTTTCTTTGCATTGTACTAGGAGTTAGGCAAAGGGTATTTGAAAGCTAAATTGACTGAGGTGGCATACTGGTGAAATGGATACCTTCTGTAGAAAATAGTGGCAAACTGGAGGAAATAGTTTAATAGGGCAATCACTAAAAAAAGGAACCTGCCTATAAGGTAGGCATATAGTGAACTTGAATACGACTGATCTATGTTAATCAAAGAACTCATGAAGATATTTTAATAATTGCGGTTTGAGGCTTTTGAACTTTCCAGACAGTTACAATATAACATAAAACTTTTGAAATGGAAGAAATTTGGCCAAGCCTAGTATTTTGTTGTCTACTCGGACAAGAAAGTACAGAGAGCATGTGAATATTTTCCCATAGTGGATTGATTACAGGATGATTTCTCCTGCATGTAATGTCTGTCTTTCTGAAGAAACAGCAGTTACTTACAAAGTACTTGCACTTTGCTATACCATTCACTGAGATTTATTTGCTTCCAGGTTGGAATGGAAAATAACTTCAAAATGTGCATGATATTAAAAAAAAATCAGAAAATGTTCTGATGGAAGTTGGAGGATGTCACATATTTAGGAGACTAAAGTAAATATCTGCAGTCTTCATGCTGATAGTCTCATCTAATCAGATGAAAATCAGCCTAGACTTCAGTCTACAAGGGTAGAGTGTGGCTGGAGAATAAGCATATCTAAAGGGACAGTGGTACAGGAAATCTCTGAAAATCATCTTTGGTGTGGGCTGTGACTTTTTTGTCAGAAATTAATCTTCTTCCCCAGCTTTATTAATTCATACCTGGTTTCACCCAAAAGCTTATTACTATTAATAAACTAGAATAAACAAAATGTTGAGAAGATTTCAGGCCATCTGGAGAAAAATTCTTACATATATGTAGGATAAATATGCAGAATTTCCATAGTAAAAACTGCATCAAGTAAAATCTTCTAAGATTTTCACAGTGAACAAATGCAGAAACGCTCTTTGCTTCTGAATCCTTTCCCTCCCTTATGCAGCATTGGCTCTGGACAATTCCCAGGCAGAGGTTATCTCAGTTGTGCCAGGAATATTGCTAGTAATACAGGTTTAGCATCCCCTGTGTTTCTGTCCTAATCGTTGCTTTGCTGTTCTAATCACACTTTGGCTTTGCATGGCTGTATTCTAGATGGAAAAGTTTTTCTCAATATATGACACCTTCTGATGTCACTGGAAAGCACTGACAGCTGAAAAACAAACCTACACATCCTGGAAGTGAAAAATGTTAATTTTTTTAGGGTTAATGACATCTGTTGAGCTGGGTGCTGTGAATCTGGGAGCTGACAATCTGGGAGCTGAGCTGCCAAACACAGATCCAAGTGAAGTGTTCTTGTTGCAACAACATGGAGGGTGGCACAAAGATAAGACCTGTGCACCTGAAGGCCCTGGTGACCAGGGAGTGCCATCTGCCACCAAAGTGGAGGAACTACTCTAAAGCAAATAATAGCACAGTTAAAAAGCAGGCCCATCTATGAGTTCACTCGATGCTCCAGTTAAGACATCAGCACACATTATGAATTTGCCCAGTCTCTGCTGTGATAGAGATACCTAGGACCCCAGAAGAGACTGATCTGGCTGGCGATCTCTCAGCCTACTCCCTGCAATGATGCGACCCTCTGACCACCCAGGAGGCTAGCTCGCTGGCCAGGGGTCAACGCCCTTCCCCGGCTGTAGTTGCGGGTTGTCAGTCGCTGCTTCTATGGCGGGAAGGCAGCCGGGGCTTGCACTCAGAGTACGATTTGCCCACTGATGTTAAGGGCGCAGAAGGAAGACAGAAGAGGCAGGAGGGGCTCTTCGGGGGAGAAGAGAAGGTTTATTCTGGGGAGCAGATGTTCACGAGCCCAGGGAAACCAGGGGCAAAGAGCCCAGAGCTGGGTGTTATAATGTAATATACACCAGGGAGCAGGGGAGGGGATACATTCAAAGTAACCAATCCACATAACTCAAGGGGGCAGCACATATGTAGAATGACACATAACAAACCAATGGTAACAGTAATGGGCGGGGAGGTATGACAGGGAGCCAATCCGTAACTAAGTAACAGAGAACTTACGAGAACATAACCATAACTGGGGAAAGCAGGGAGGAGAATACAAGGACCAGTAAGGGAGGGGGGATTAACATAATTCAAATAGGTAGAGAAAGGGATCATGGGAGGAGCACAATTTCTCACCGTAAGTGCAAGAACAGGGAGATGTCTAGGGAACACTGTTATGCACCGCAACACTGGAAAATGTCATCTCTGAGTTAAAGACACAGCCTAGCCACTTGAGCTTTGCATATTTGCTACAGCAATATTTTCTGGCACTGTTCTCGGTGTCACTGGATCCAACTGTTTTGATACCAGCTCCGCAGAGGATGCTGCTGCCTCTCCTTCACCATGCCATCACCTGAAGCAGAGCTGGTTTTGACTCTGGGCCAGTGTCCTGGTTTAGGGCAAAATTATGGAGGAAAACCTCCAGCAAAGCGAATTCAAGGGGGGGCCCCCTTCCCCCCACTGGTTCGGGAGACAAAAAAATCTCCTCTGAGAGAAGTGGAAAAAAAGAGCCTGTTTAATCAACAGCAAAACACCCACAAACACAGAAAGTGGACAATATTAAACAGTGGAACCTCTCGTTGTTCTGGAGAGATGGCAAATTCAGGAAAAGAGTTCTTTTCGTGGGGTGTATCTCAGCTCTCTCAGTCTTGCAGCAGTCCCTCCTGGGCTGGAAAATGCAGCCTCCCGGGCCGGCTGGGCCTCAGCTGTGAGCTCCTGGCGTTTCTCCTGGGTTCTCAGTCCAGAGCAAAGCTGATCAGTCCAAGGAATGAAAACTACAGTCCAGTAGCTCTCAATTCCTCTGCCTCAGCTAGCTAGGAAAACTAACTAAAAGCAAAAGAAAACTCTCTCCTGCTGTCCGTGCTGCAGCACGCACACCGAGCATGTGAACGAGCCGGCGCTTCCGGGCCGTGCAAACGGGGCTCCTGCACACAAAAAGTGCGTGCCGTGTCCTCTCCCCTTCGCCCTCAGAGCCGGCCTTAAAGGCGCAGAGCTCAATATCTGGCAGTACGACAGAACAGATGACTGGGGATACTGGGCTTTTCAGCCACCCCAGGACAGCCAGCATAACAATCACTCTGATATCTGCATATAATGTCCCAGGAGAGCTTATTTGGTTTGGGTTTGTGCTTCAGGTCACAGTGATGGACTTAATCCAAAGAAGAGTGTCTTGTAGGACTTGAAAGACCTCAGGGCCCTTGCTCTGGCCAGCCTGGCAAGTTCCCTAGGCTGGTATAGGCATCCAGTGTCTAAAGGCTACCATCTGCTGGCTAATGGGAGCAAAATGAGCCAGTGATTTGTTAAAAGTCCCTCTGTTTACTAAAATGGGTCCTAGAGCCATCTTAATCAGCAGTTAGAGATTGAAGAGCAAGTAAGAAAGCTGCAGTGACAGTGGATATAGGTCTTAAATAATGCCAAATTTAAACTGACCACTTTAAGCCTTGACAGAAGAATTAAATTTTATCAAAGTCTTTTCTGACTTCAAAAGGTCCATTACGGTCTAGTTGACATTATCTTGCTAGGAACCTGTGAGTCTCAGTTCTGACCTTTTGCATCCTTTTATGGAATTTCTTAGCTTGGTCGGTCTAGAAAACAGCATTATGAAAGAAAGCAAAGAATCTGTAAGGTTTCTGTGTGCACTTATGCTCTCTTCCCTGTGTGCCTATCAGTGTTGTTCCTCGTGATTATTTTAGCCACAAAAAAAGAGTCATGGATATTAACTACTCTCCTTGAAAAGTCCTTTCTTTTTCAGCTGTAGTTTAATATTGGGATAATTCCACAGAGTTGTTTATGCTCTTGACTAACTGTGTGCCAGCAGGGTCCCAGCAATGTTGAGCTATGCCAATATGAATCTGAGGCAGAAAAAAAAGCAAGATTTGTACAGAACTGTTTTTATCCTAGGTGATATCTATATGCAGTTCCAAAAGTCAGAGGATTCCTTTGCACAGGAATTTCATTCAATTTGCTATTAAATCAACCTCTGGGCTTCCAAAATTACTGAAACATTTAATGTATATAGGTGCAATAATCGTACTTTTTTCTTACCATAGTCATTAATGCAACTGGTGTTACTGTGAACAGTGTTTTCTCCTATTCTTGTGGGCAACCCATGATGTTACTGTATTCCATATCTATCTGTGCCCAAAAATTCTTACGGTCTCTTTAAGACCCTGCAGCCAGAAAATTGAACCAGGATGGGGGTGGGGGTGTTGCTATGGTTCCTTTTCAAGTCTGAGGCCAGAAGCAGAGAGCCATCCCTGTCTCCTGGTGGTGTTTGCTGAAGGCAGAGGCTCTGCTTTGGAAAGGGTTGCTTTGGGCTGGCAACAGTAGCCACCCGGAAAAACTGTATTTCACAATCAAAAACTGTTTTGGAGTGAACTTTGAAAAATCTATGAGCAGCGTGAAGCTTGAGCTTGTCCCTGGGTCTGGGCCTACCCATGTTTGTTCCTGTAGACCGGTTCTGCTCCCTGACACACCTGCAGCGTGGAGGATAGCAGCACCAACACTGGTGGAGTCCAGTGGGTGGCAGCAGGAAGCGGTGGGCAGCAGAGCTGACCCCATACAAGCTGGGAATTCCTGTCTGCCACTGGAACTGCTTTGTAAACTCTACCTTCATGGGAGGGTTCTTTTTGTCCATCTTTTTTCCCCTTTGTCTCCCAGACTGCACGGTCAATTGGGGTGCCATTTTCCCTTTGTCTTTCAAGCCACATAGGAGTCTGTGGGGGCCACCATCTTGGAAGAAAGTGTTACCCCACCATTCATTTCTGTGAGTTTGTGAAATTTAAGGATTTTGTATCTAGTGACTATTTACTGTTATTTTTTACCTGTTGCTGTTTTGCTTGTTATTAAACTTATTTTTTCACCTATATCTACTCGTATTAATTTCTTAATGGTGAAAATGGATTGTTTGAAACTAAACGGAGTAATCTTAGAGTGTTTACCTCTTTAAATTGTCTTAAACCAAGACACTTACATATGCATAAAAGTTCATATTATCATTAATCTTAATGTAACATTAAAGTTTAATGCTTTTTTTCTCTGTATTTTCTTCTTTCAGTTGCAAAAGAGACAGGTGACAAACATCCACAACCACTATTACAATTTGCCCGTAAGTAGCCTTTTTCATTTGAACTGATGGATTTCTATACCTACTGTAAAAAAAAACCCATTTAATAATTGTTTTAATCTCATATTGTGTCTGCCCTATATTATGTGTCATTTACAGTACTAAACTGAGGAACCATAATATTTAATTGGAAAAATCACCGAGAGAAATTCAGTCTTACTGAACAGAGTTGACAGAAATTTAAATGAACGGAAGGTATTGTGGTCTTAATATTATTTCAAGCATAAAAAGTTATAAATGTCTCAAAGCCACTGAAGTTCACGACAGTGCTTACAAAGAGCTTTGTGTCAAACCTTAGAAATAACATTCGAAAAATATTATTAAACCTTACTGGTATCTCCTTTATCACTTTGCTCACACAAAAAGATTAAAAACTAAAGCTATGGCTTGGGATTTGTAATAGCTGACCCAAATTTGAATAAAAAGGAGGGATATATTTGGTAATGTAAACTGACCGTGACTGTGACCATATGAATTACTAGAAAGATAGGATAGAATACGTAGAAATAAGGATAAAGATGAGGCATCCCAACCATAACATGTGCAGTTTCATGGTGATTTGTGATCACTTAGCAGGGAAAAGCCCTCTCTTCATTATTAAAAGGAGGGGAGCATTTGTCATCATCATGGGCAGTGCTGCTCAAAACATTAAAATAATTTCCATCTACGGTGCAGTATTTCTCACAGTTACAGGATGGCACTCTGAGCCTCCATCTCAGCTGTAATCATCTTTCACAGGGTACAATAAAATGAGGGGGAAGCATTTTTGCAAATGTTTAAACTTACTCACAAGGATTCAAAATTAAAGTTGGTGAGGTAGCTTGGTGGGCAGCTGTAGTGCAAGCTGCAGGTAGTGCTCTGGGTGGTGGGAAATTGTAGGAGCCCCAGGCAATAAGCCATGACCTGGCACAGAACACTTGCACAACCAATGGCATGGGGACTTGGCGCTAGCCATGTGACTGGCCACAAGGAGACATGTGGGAGCCTATGGCTCAGCAGAAAAACCCCAGACGATTGAGCACATAGACTGTAAAGGTATAAAAGCCCAGGGTTTCCTTGGTTCGGGATCCCTCCTCCTCAGCACCCAGCTCAAGCTGGCTTTGTGTGTCTGCACCAGATCAAGTTATTTTAAGGATCCAGATATCTGGCACTGCTATGGGAAACCTGTTTCCAAGCAGGTAAGGAGATCTTGTCTGACTGTATGAGAGTGGTGTGTGTAGGGAGTCCAGCAGGGCAGCTGTCAGCTTATCAGAGCTGGCTGCTCTGAAGGGACTTCAGTCCCAGCAGTGAAAGTCTTGAGTGGTGGGAGTGTGACTTTCAGGGTGAATCCTAGATGGTCAGACAGGAAAGTTTCCTAGCAAACACTGTGGGATGTTTTGTGGGCTTGGCTGAACTTGGTTCAGAGAGAAAAGACTGAATTGTTCATACTTTAAAAAGCCTGGCAAAACCAAACATCATCCACAAAACAACCCAATCTCCTTTAGGAATGATTTGTGCCAGTGAAAACTCATAAGCATTTTACAAGATTATGTGCAAAACTTTTCAAAATAGTTAGCTGTAGGTGGTGTTTTAATATACAGAGATTCCTTCAAGAGTCTAGCCTAAGGGTTTATTTGACATTTTTGTGGGCTTCTTCAAGGATTTTCTTCTTTTGCAACTAACAAATAAGCAATTGGTATGCAGATGAAACATTGCTGGAGAGCCCACAAAACACTAGCTGAAGTGGTTGTTTACTTTGATCTGTTGCTACTCTGTGCACATGGAGCCTCTTCAAAAAGAAGGATTCACGGAGACCTGCTTGTAGAGGCACACTCATCTTCAAAATGTGTGGTATTTGTGTCTTAACTTTTTATGTGAATTCAGATTTATATATAATTATCTGTGAATTTATTGTTGGGATGTAAACTTAAAGAACCATTCTAAGACTGGATTTTTCAGAAGGTGCACATCAACTGAAACAACATATTTTTTGTTTGAGATTTTCTGTGAACTAATACTTGTTTATATTATCTTATGTATAATTTATGAAAATACTTTTAAAAGCACATTTTTCTACGTTTACATTTATATTAGGTAAGAGAATAATAAACATGAAAATAATTCTTGAAGACTTCCTCCAGAAATAGGAGAATTGTTCTAGTTGCTCTCAAGGAGATTTAATTAGTTCTATTCCTAAATGGAGGGCATCACCTGTGACCCAGTTTAGTAGCATGGTCACAGCAGCAGGAAACATTTTCAGTTTTCAAGTTAGCGTTATTTACATTAACTTGGGAGACACTGTTTTGTTTTCTTCTAGGGGGAGGAGGATAATATGCAAAGAGTACTGCCAGGAAACTGTGGTTCTATTGCCTAATGCTTTGTATTGCTCCTTCAGGATAAAGTAAAGGAAAATACTCTTGCTATTAGAAGAATTTTAAAAAAGGAAAAAAATTAGATAAGAAAATGTTTTAAATTTCTGTTGTGTTTTTCAAGAAGTAAAACTAGTGAATCTGCAGAGAATTTTGGCACTTACTGCACTGCAATTAAGGTATAATATTATTGGCTGTTGGACAATATGCAGATGACTTCTTATTAGCAAATAGGGGTGAGAATGTATACTAGATGCTATACCTTTATATATTGCCCTAGTAAAGAAGGGACGCCTGCACCTCTATCTAAACTTCAGCTGTCTCAAAATAAAGTTATAATATTTCATCTTTATTTTGTAAAGGGGCAATGAATGACAGACTGTCGCATTCCACTGTGAGGAGCTGCAGGGAATTCTTTTAAAAATAGGTGGTCAGGAACGAAATTAAGTCAAACGAGACAAACATTGTATCTGAGAACTCTTTATTAGTAATGAAAAACAAAAGGAAAAAGGAGTTGCCCAAACGAAAGAGGGTTGGAAAAGACAGAAAAGAAGGAAGGAAAATGGAAAATGAGTGGGGGCGAGTGGAGAGAGAGAGAGGGAGGGAGAGGAAAAGAGGGTGTTACCACCGGCGAGTCAGGGAAGTCCCGTCAGTGTCCAGGCGACGGGTGGTGTGCACGCTGCCTGCCTGCGGGCAGGCTGGATCTTAACGAGCCTGCGCAGCTCTCGAAGAGGCACAGCTTCACAGGTGTGGCTTCCGCGACAATGGCACCGGACACGCTATGAGTACGCGCTCCGACCGGAGGTCCAGGACCCTGCACAGGGTCACAGCAAGGATCGTGGCGAACAGCTGGATCGGGGTGCCAGGGAGGGCTGGATCGGCATGGCAGGGTTGAATGCAGGCAGCGCAGGCAAGGACATGGGGGCAAAGCAGCAGGGCGGCAGTCAGGGACACAGGGAGGCAGGACAGGCCGAGCAAAAGCCAGTGAGGGCAGGAGAGCCAAAAGGCAGACCAGGGCCAGGGCAAAGGAAGCAGCGAGAAAACCAATAAACAGCAGCAAACCCCAGCGAGCAGCTGCGAGCACGTGATGCAGTCAGTTTTTATACCTCCTGGCCCCTCCCAAAGTCTGCCTGCGGACCGGAGACCATTGGCCCAGTCCAACCTTTCTTTGCCGTCCATTGGTGGAGACCTTTCACGACCTGATTGGAGAAGCCCCTCGACAGTGTCTCCTACTGACTGCCTCATGTGAGGTGTTGCCAGGTGAAGTTCCCCCAGAGACGAGGCTTCCCCCACTCCTGGCTGCCTCCTGCAAGCTGCACGTGTGCACTCCCTCCCCCAACATGCCTAGTGACAACTATGACAGCCAGGGTTGACACAAACTAAATTGGCTAAATCAAAACTAAATTGGCTCCTCACACAGACCCAGAAAGAATAGAGGCCATAATTAAACTCCCATGTCTGGTCATGAAATAGCAGGCATGAGAATTCCTTGGAGCTGTGGGATTTTGTTGGCTGGGAATTCCTGTAATAGGAGAATTGATTAAGTCTCTAAGACAACCAACAATGAAGAGTTAGAGCCTATTGCATGGGGCCCAGTGAGAGCTTTTAAAGCAATGAAAGGAGCTTTGGAGCTTTGCAACCTGCTTCAGCTCTTGGGCTCCCAGATTATATTAAATCCCTTTAATCTGTAAGTACATGAATGCGAGGTATAGCCAGTGGACCTCACTATAAACCAGTTGTATATTACGCAGTTCAACTAGATCCAGTTGCCGTGGGATCACCAGCCTAAACCAAATCAGTGGCAGAAAGAGCAACAATATTGGAGAAGAGCTGCCTCCTTATCCTGAATCATTTTGTAATAGTCCATATCCGAGGTTAACTGGAAGTAATGTTGAGACAGTATGCAACCCAAGCTCTAAGGACACAATGGACACAGAGATATGGACTAATCCTCCTAATGGCCACTAACTTATTCTTAAAAAGCTGTAACACCTTGAATTTAGCAAGCGTAATAACTTTGGCAGATGATTTGAGGTTGCACCTCAAATCTTGTATTCAGTTTTGGGCCCCTTACTACAAGAAAGTCATTGAAGTTCTAGAACATGGCCAAAGAAGGGCAATGAAGCTAGTGAAGGATCTGGAGCAAAAGTCTCATGAGTAGCAGCTGAGGGAGTTGGGGTTATTAAGTCTGAAGAAATGGAGGCTAAGAGCAGACTTTATTACTCTCTACAGCTACACGGAAGAAGGTTGTACTGAGGTGGGGATTGATCTCTTCTTACCAGTAACAAGTGACCAGATGAGAGAAAATTGCCTTAAGCTGTGCCAGGGAATATTTAAATAGGATAGTAGGAAAAATTTATTTACTGAAAAGATGGTCAGGCACTGGAACAGGCTACCCAGGGAAATGCTTGAATCACCATCCTGGGAAGTGGTAAAAAAACCCATGTAGATGTGGTACTCGGGGACCTGGTTTAGTGGTGTACATGGCAATGCTTGGTTAATGGCAGGAGTTGATGGTCTTCCCCAACCTTAAAGCTTCTGTGATGGAGAACATCACCATTGTGAGCAAGTGATGTATTTCAGGTAAAATACAGATTGAGTTAACTGATGTTCTGTTATGTAACCCTGTTGGCGAATGAATGTGACACAATGAATGTGACACTCACAAACTGAGAGTAAAATGAATCTGTTTATTGCAGAGTTAAGACAGTACTTATACATTTAGTGTGAGAATCTTTGTTTAGTCCTTCACATGTAACCCGGTTGCAAGACTGTAATAAATCCATCGGCCTGACAGTTTTTTAGTTTTCTCAAGGTTTGCAGGCTTCAGAGAAACAGGACACCTTTCCTGTTCTCAGACAGTGTGTAACATACTTTCTTCCGTGCTTCCCAGGAATTTTCTGCAGTGTCAGGCTTGTTTCTTTCTCACATATCCCCCATTTTTCTTTTTTGATTGGGGTCATAGATAAAGCTAGGGTAACGATGACTTGTTTTTGCATGCTTTTAACAGCTCTGATTGTTAAAAAGGACAAGACAGAACGTTAAAAAGGATATTGCCAAACAACCCAGTCCAATGAAAACCCAAACTTGTAAATTTATCCCAGAAAACCAGTTCTTTGGATTTAGCCAAGAAAGACCATGTTTCAGATTTGTCAACACCTTTTGTTCCTCCAGAGTTTGTAAAGTTCTGAGTTGATCTTTTAATTGAGTGTGAAGTGACTGTATATTCTGTTGTAAGGATTTATCAAAGGCCCCTTGAAGGTGTTTTTAAACTGTTTTCCAGTTCTGTTGTGTCATTCCATGGAAGGGGAGTTGCACATAAAGAATTATGGATATGTTCCCAATCACAGTGCAGGGATAGATGAGTTTTTTGGGCCTCAACTCTCTTGCCTACCCATATAAGAGCACTTTCCAAGGTGTCTAATCTAGCCATTATTTCTTTATCAATGTTTTCTTGTGTTTGTAATTCTTTTGTGATATTAGTTAAAGCCTGTCCCACAGTATGGGCAGTTTGAATGGAATGAGTTAAGGCAGTGACAGCCACAGAGGCTGTGGTTAATATTATTACGGCAGAAACAATAGCAAAGATTAACCAACTCAGAAATTTGCGAACTCGTTTCTTACTTGTTTGGATTTCCTCTTGGACTATTCGAGCCAACTGCGAGAGACCATCCTGTGCTTCCCAAGCCTGAGTCAGATTTATAAGTACCCAAGTTTCAGATCTTCTTTTAAATGGAAGAAGGACAGAATAGTTATGCATACCTGCATAGGTTATACATTATTTGAAAACAAAAGAATCAGTGGATAAAAAATACAAACCATTTCTATAATCTATCAAAAAATCATTAGCTAAAGTAAAAACATATGGGTGTGAAGTACAAGTCATTAGTAATTGTTCCTCTTGCAGTGTTAAATTAGCAATTGTAGCATTCTTATCTAATTTTACTTGGTATATCCTATTGCCAAAAGCAGGCAAGAACATTTTCCACAACTGTTTGTGCACACGAGACTGATTATTACCTAAATAATATTGAATTAATGATCCGGCCATCCCACTGTCGAGCCAAACAATACTGCGGTTTGCCTTTTGGGATGGGAGAATGGTTGCATTGGTCCCACTTTCTTTAAAGATACCATGTGGTCCCCAGTCAATTGCCCTCCCGAACTGTAAGAATTGTTGTTGTGGCCATTGTCTATACATGATGTCCATTCCAAACGCTGTATATTGGAGATGGGTATAAAATGATATTTTGGGAAATGGGGTGGAGTGGCATCCACAGATTTTTTGGAGGCAGACACAATGGCTGGCAATGTAATAGCAGTCAATTTTCTTGCATCCTCTGTGTGTACATATATTAAATGTACATTTAGGTGGTAAATCAGTAACAAAAGTAGTGTTAATACTATATGTATCTGCAATATCCTGATCTAGGGGAGGAAGCCAAGTTCCTCCTGCCCATTCTGTTCCATTGTTGCTGAGGGGAGGCTCTGGATCTCACGAAGTCGGAGGCCGAAACAGTGGAGGTTGAATCATGTGAGCCCAGTAGATTCTCCCTTCTGCCATTTGATGGCAGTATAGCAGAAGAAAGATTACAAGGTTCATTTGTTGTCATCCTTGGCTGGGTTTGATGTGTCTTGCTGGGAGCCAATATGGTCCTGTAGGTAAAGAAACACACCCATAACCTCTTCCCCGAGCTAACAGTGGAACTGGACCTTTCCACTGACTGCTATGTACATCCTTGTATGTTACTTCTGGGTAAACTCGTTCTCCATCTGACCCAGAAGCGTTTTATGTGCAGTTAAGTCATCTCTACTGGAGAGATTAAAAAAATTTAAAACATGAGTAACGCGTCCCCGTCCCGCAGGCTGGTGGCTAGCTCGCCCAGGGACTGCCGAGACCGACGTCATGACTGAACCGCTGCCCGGTACGGCGGGAAGCCGGGGTGTCGCCTGGCGGGAAGAGCAGTGGGGACTCACGCAGGGCCCGCTGTTCTACCGGTGGCAAAGGCGCGGGAACGAGACAAGAGGCAGGAGGCGGCTCTTCGAGGTGAAACAGGAATGGGTTTATTGCAGTCAACAGGTCGAAGGGAAGCAACCAAGGCAGGGAAAGGTGAGCGCAGGGGATCGAAAAGCCTGGTGCAGGTGCGCTTGAGCCCCCAGGCGCAGGGAGACGCAGCTCCTAGGCGCCTGAGAGCTTAAGGCAAGAGACCCCCAGGCACGCTAAGCAGCCTGTTATATAGTACAACAGAATGGGTGGGGTTGTGGAGTAGTGACCGGTTAGAATCAACTCGGGGGGTGTAACTCTGTGAACGGACCTATAACAGTTAACCGGGGGAGGGGAGAACCTGTTAACAGACAGGTAACCAGGGTGGAAGCAACCATTTGGGTGAGGGTTTAGAGGGGGGTTTTCTCGAAGTCCCGGTGGACTCCTCTGGGCTCCTCAGGTCCTGGCTTTGGGCCAGCAGTCCAGTAAGAGGCCACCGCAACACATGAGTTGCTTTGTCAAGCTGCTTTTGAGGGAGCATTCCTATTGGGTTCCCCCTCTTTTGTTTTTGCAGCATGTTTTTCTATGTATAATGTGCCCTTTCAACCATGGCTTGCCCTGTTGGGGAGTGGGCAATACCTGTGACGTGTTTGATAGCCCAAGTGTAGAAGAATTCTTCTGTTTTATGAGATGTATATGCGGGTCCATTATCTGTTTTTATCTGTTGAGGGACGCTCATTGTGCTGAAAGCATGGAGCCAATTCTCGGGTGGCATCTCTTGATTTCTCACCCGTGTGTGCTGTTGCTACTATGAATCTTGTAAAGGTATCAATAGGAATATGGACATATTTAAAAGTCCCAAAGCTCGATATGTGTGTTACATCTGTTTGCCAAATGTCATTAGGTTTCAACCCTTGTGGGTTTGTACCTAATGTTTGTGGCAAAGAAAGGGTCTGCTGACATTGTGAGCAAGTATTCACTACATCCCATGCTTGTGGCAAAATTAGATCGAATTGTTTTGCCAGTGCGTGGGCATTTTGATGATAGAAATAATGAGAAAGTTTTGCCTGCCCTAAGTTTTGTGGTATAGTGACTGTCATGGCAAGGGCATCTGCCCTTGCATTACCTTCCACTATAGGTCTAGGAAGAGTGGTATGTGACCTAAGATGCAGAATATAATATTCATGAGACCTGTGAAGTAAAAAGTTTTACAGAGTGGTTAATAACACAAAAAGATCTTTGTTAGAGATTTCCTTCAGGAATGAGTGCTCAATTCTCTCAATGATTCCTGTAACATGAAGTGAATCACAAACAATGTTAATAGGTTACTGAGAAAAAAGGCAAAATGCTTCTACCACAGCTGCCATTTCAACTAGCTGGGTAGATCCAGCTTGAAAGGTTATCAAATGTTCCCACTGTCCCTTATAATTTCTCCACAAGGTGGCAGCTTTATGTGTCTTTCCTGATCCATCGGTGAAAACGGTCTTTGCATAAGGGATTGGAGTTTTTGTTTGCAGTCATTGTTGTTGGAAGGGGAGTTCCTTGAAGGATTGTAGCAGGGCATGTCGAGGCATCGTGTGAAAAAATTGTCCATTATAGTCCACAAGAGCAATTTGAAATGACAGTGAATCCCTGAAAAGATTCTCTGATTTTGCTACTGTAATAGGGAGATGTATTACTGCTGGGTCATATCCTGTCAGGCTCTGGCATCAGAGTCGTCCCATTGACAGCAGTCGAATAAGCATCTCAAGCTGAGTGGTTATAGTTTTTGACAAGGTGTGTGGCAGAAAAACCCATTCTAATAACCAGAGACTATGCTTCTATACATCACATTGACCAATAAGAGCATAGGGTTGGAAAGATTGCAGAATCAGAAACAGTCGCGAAGGCAAATCTGGGTTTCGACTTGTGGCAAAGGACTTGTTGATTTTATCACTCACAGTCTCTAAAGCCTTTTGGGCAGTTTTTGTCAACTGCCTAGGGAAGAGAGATCTTTTTTTAAAAGGGTCCCCTTTTAACAATTAAAATAAGGGGGATAATTCCTTTGTGGTGATTTCCAATAAAAGGCGAATACAATTAATAGTGCCCAAAAACTTTTGCCAGTCATTCGATGTGTGTATATTGGTTTTTAGGGTCACTGGCTGTGGGGTGACTGTTGTCGCCAATAATTAGAAACCCAGGTATTTCCAGGGAGGTTCTGTTCGGATTTTTTCTGTGGCTATGCACTAGCCTCTGCTGGCAGTGTTACCTTTAAAGCAGCAAGGCAATCACACAATAATGGAGAATTGTCAGAAGCAATAAAAATATCGTTCATGTAGTGATACAGCAAAACAGACAGATATTTTTGCTGTACTGGTGGTATTGCTGAGTGAACGACGAGTTGACAGATAGTAGGACTGCTTTTTCTTACCCTGAGGTAGCACAATCCAGTGGTATCATTCCATGGGGGTCTCATGACTGACAGAAGGTAAAGAAAAGGCAAATTTAGGTGTGTCATCAGGATGCAAAAGAATTGTAAAAAACCAGTCTTTTAAGTCAATTATCACTAACTCCCAGTGTTCTGGAATCATTGTAGGGTTAGGTATTCCTGGCCGCAATGCTCCCATAGGTGAAACGACCGTTGATTTTCCTGAGATCTTGTAAAAGCCTCCACTTTCCCAATTTCTTAGGGATAATGTAAATAGGTGTATTCCAGGGGCTGGTGGAAGGAATTATGTGACCCAAATGTAATTGTTCTTGCACAAGGATCTGGGCTTGCTGAAGCCGCTTGTTTTTCAGGAGCCATTGGTTTATCTGGATCAGCCTGTTTGAAAGCCGAGTCAGTTTAAGAAGCGGCTTTTCATCAATGGCCCCTATCAAAAATGTGTTGAAATGATCGAACCCCATTGTGTCATCAGGTCCCGCCCCCACAGAGTGGCTGGGATCGGGAGTACATATGGTCACAGGGTGGCAGTCTTGCCCTCTGGGCCGATGGTTTTCAGCTTCCTAGTAGACTGCCAGGGAATCTGCTGACGTCTGATGCCTGCTACAATCGCAGTTGAGGGGGTCAGGGGCCACTCCAAGGGCCAGTCCTTTTGGGATATGATGGAAACATCTGCTCCAGTGTTGACCAAACCTGTAAAAAACTTAGATTCTGTTTGACAAGTGAGTAATAGTTGTTGTGCCCTTATGATTTTTGACCAAAATATTTTTGGGTTGCCTGTGCTCCCAAATCCTCCTGCATCTCGTTGTTGCTGTAAGATCAGTGCTGAACAGGGAATTGCTGGCAGTGGTATTAATTGTGCCAGTCTGCTCCCCTGTGCCAAAGTACAGGGAGGATTAGGTGTCCAAGCCATAATTTTAATTTCCCCTTTATAGTCGGCATCAATGATTCCTAGTAATATAAATAGTCCTGTGTGGGTGGTAGAGGAGCAAAGGAGTAAAGCATGTGTTTGAAAAGGCAGTGGCCTGCACGCAGAGGTGGGCAGCAGGTGAACCAAGGTATCATTCAGGGTTGTGGTAGTGCTGATGGCCCTCCCAGGGGTACCTCTTGCAAGGCTTCTGCTTGTATTTGTGTTGGATTGAGTGGGGTCCTGTTGAATTGAGGGGCAGCAGACCCCAATGTGCCCCCTTACGAGTTTTTCTGCTGTGGGAGAAGGTTGCCATGTTTATTGCCATGTCATATTTAGACCGGCATTGATTGCTCCAATGAAACCCTTTTTAGCAGTGAGGACAAGGTTTACTGGGCCTTTTATTGCCTCTTTGTCCCTTTGGACATTGCTTCCTGATATGTCCTAGCCCCCCGCATCCAAAGCACTTAACAGTTTCTCTTGCCACTTGCAGTTGTTGGGCTATTGCAGTAGCAATTAGGTCTGCTTTGAATTGTTCTCAGCCGATATTAGCGCATGCGTTGATATAATCAGAAAGTTCAACATCAGCATGATTATGAATCAGGTCCAGGGCTTTTTTACAGTCATTGTTAGCATTTTCATAAGCGAAAGATTTTAAAACATAATCAGCTGTTTCCTGCATATCAATTTGCCGTCTAATGGTGGATTGTAATCAATCAATAAAGGTAATATAGGGTTCCTGAGGCCCCTGCCCCACAGCAGCAAAACCAGACTCCAACTTTTTTGTATCAGGTACCTTTTGTAGCGCCTGCATGGTAATAATAGTAGACTGATCCCATGCTTGGGGGGGAAGTCTTAACTGAGCCCAAACAGTAGCATATTCATCTGTGCCAGAGAGCTGTGATGCAGGGATACTAATGGGTGGTTGTTGATTACCATTATTCAATGCCTGAGCATCAAGATCTAATTACTAACATTCTTAGAAATGCCCTTGCCCAAATCAAGATGTAAATGAGACCATATGCCAGTGACAATAGTACAGCTTTTATTTGATAGTAAATATGGGAGAGAGAGAGAAAGAAAGAAATAGGAAACAGGTGAGGGGGACAGAAAGAGAGTAACAGGGATAGAATAAGGAAAATATCGCCACTGTGTGGATCCCAACGATGTTCTGTTGATCCTCTCCAGCTGGTCTTGGTGGTGAAGGTCCCCCTGAAAAGCATAGAATCTGATGGGTATATGCTCAGGCCACGTAGGAAAATCCAGGCACCTCGCAGGGCGAGACGGGAGGCGGGGGGGGGAAATGGAAAAAAATTTGCCATTGTCTCTTACAACAGACTCCACATTTGTTGCATCACGTGCAGCCCTGTGGTACAAGGTTTCAGGAATGACTCTGGGGTGCACTTTGGGGGGCCTTTGATGGATTAAGGCACCCCCTCAGCTGCCTCTCACGTGAATGTCCCGTGGATGTGGCCTTTCCAGGGTTGGGGGTTCCACATCCAGTTTGCGTAAGGGAGGTTGGGTTCACTGCCCCTGAGCAGAGGTTTCAACACACTGAAATTTTCTCCCCCCATCTCAGTTAGGGGGGAAATCTGTGCAAACCTGCTCCCAGCAAATGGGTCTGTGGACTATGGCTTTCCCCCACCCCGAAGCAAGCCGAAGATGATCCTTAGCATGGCTGCTGGGTTTGGCTTACATTCTTTTCCTTGTTTACTTGTTTGTTTCAGGTGATTGAAGAATGGGTTTTCCCTTTATCTAACCTCAGCAGTTTGGTTTTCAGTCCAAAGTCCCAGTCAGGTATCTTCAGGGAGGCTTCTTTGGTTGTAGCTTCTTTATACAGTTTTTGTTATAATGAGCAAAACTTTGTATCAATGTTCGGGGCATGAACTATTTCAGTCTCTGCCACTGAGTTTGAGCCAAATCTACAAATTCCATCCACCAGGCAGAGTATTGTCCTCCTGTCAAAATTGTCTTAGAAAGAGATTTCCAATCCACTGGTAACATAGTATGTCCTTCTGCAATTGCATCCAGTAAATTCATACTAGAGAAGGAATGTAAACCATTTTGTTTCACTGATCTCCTCAGTTCTTTTACCATCTCATATGACAATTGTTTGTGATGTGGGTTTTGATTACAATATACAACAGGTATTGCTTGAAAAATTTCAGTATCGCCCTCATCCAATGCTCGCCTTCTGCATTTCTGTATAAACCTTTCTGGCTCAGGTCCTATAGGTGGTGTTCTTTCCTCATCATAATCACTAGAGGAATGGGACGACGTATAAGACAGTGGTAGAATACGTGACATATTTGCTGCAGCCTTTTTGCGTGCTGTTTGTAGTATTTCTTCCACGGTAGGGGTCACTGTGGCTGTAGCATGTATTGGGGCTAAAGGAGGATATAAATCTGGTTCTTATCCAGAATCAATAGGACCGGGATCAAATGGATCCTTTTTCTCCGGATCTTTATCCTCAGGTGATGTTTCATTAACAAAAACATCAGGATCTGACAGTGATGCAGGCAGAGCATCCGCAAGGAGGCGATCTGCTTCCGTAAATTGTTGCAAAGCCAAGTATACCATATGCGAAGTAATAATGTCATCAGCGTGGACATCGTGATGAAAAATTTCGCAGGTTTGTAAACATTCACTGCCTTTGTGCCAGTAAGTAAGACCATAGGAACCATCTGATGGGTACGATGGGCAAAACTGTTTGACCCATATAAGTAATTGGATGAGGCTTTGGGGTTGGAGTTTATAACCCTGTTCCCTGGTGATGCACAACAGACAGTCTTTATGCAGTTTTTGGGATTTCATTGTGCCTTGCCCCATTAAAAAAAATGCTGCCTGACCGTTTGCAAAAGGCTAACCTGTTCTATAGCCAGTGATGAAAGGAGCTCCTTTGTGATCATCTGAACACACGCGTTTGATTTGGTTGGGGTATGTCACTGGACTGGATCACATCAGTAGTAATGAAGTCCCTGCAAATTGGGAGCCATTTCTTGGCATATGAATGCGAGACTCACAAGCTGAGAGCAAAATGAATCTGTTTATTGCAGAGTTAAGACAGTACTTATACACGTAGTGTGAGAATCTTTGCGTCCCAGTTGCAGGCCTGTAATAAATCTGTCGGCCTAACAGTTTGTTAGTTTTCTCAAGGTTTGCAGTCTTCAAAGAAACAGGATGCCTTTCCTGTTCTCAAGCAGTGTGTAATCTACTTTCTTCCGTGCTTCCCAGGAATTTTCTGCAGTGTCAGGCTTGTTTCTTTCTTACATAACCCAGATCTGGTTGCTTTTGTGAATGTTTCATTCTACTACCTGCAAGGACAGTGATGGACTGGGTCCACTGTAGTAAACCAGGGACAAGTAATAGAAGTAGAACCACTCTCAGCAAAGCTAAGCATGCAGAGAACAGAACTTCTAGTCTTGACACATGCAGCACACCTGAGAAGAGGGTCAAGAAGTTAACATCTATACAGAATCGCACTATGCTTTCGGGCTATGTCATGCATCAGGAATATTATAGAGAGAACGGATTTTTCACATTAGCAGGAGGAGAATATCTAATGGAGAGGAAATATGGAATTTACTGTAATCAGTAAAGTTACCTGTAGAAACTGACCAGCCCATGCCGCCGCGCTGCGCTTCTGACCACCCTCGCGGTGGTGCCTCGTTCGGCCGGGCCGAGCAGGGCACACGACCTTCCCACCGCCGGTGCGGGGAGCGGCTGGCTTGGTTCCAAAGCAGGAGGGCTGCCGGGGCTCTCACTCAGGGTCCAGCTAGCCCACTGATGTTACAGGCGCGGGAGAGGAATGAGAGGCGGAGGAACCCTTCGACGGTGAACAGGGGCGGTTTATTTCAGGGAGCGAGGAACAGGGGGGGAACGCAGAGCCCGGAACCGGGGTTCCACAGGGCTTTATCCCCTTGGGAGAGGGGAGGGAATAGCCTGAACAAGCCAACTGAGGTACAGCACACAGGCAGACTGACAGTACATAAACCAATAACAAAACAGGGAGAGGAGAGGGGCAACAAGGAGCCAATGAGGAACCCCGCAGCAGAGAAGGTTCCGAGACACTGTTGTGTGTGGAAGGCTCACCCTAAGTGAAAGGGAAGAGAGATGCCTCAGGAACACTGCCTGAGCCTGTTGAGGTAACATAAGTGATCTTTGAATCACCGCAACAAGCCCACACTAGAGGCATTACAGAAACTGGAAGAGGGAATGCTGTAGCTGATGCAGCTGCAAAGACTGCAGCCAGACAGTCTCTGATGCAGTGTAACATTGACTCTGATGGCTGACCAGAGTGAATGGCTAAATTTGAGACACCAGAAGACTATATATGAGAAGGACTGCTCAACAGAAAAGCCAATGGGAAAAGTGGGAGGCAGCTCAAAGTAATGATGGAATATGGTCAATTGGAGTAAAACCAATTCTGCCAAAAAAATATTTAATCACTGTGACTAGATGACTTCATGAGAAAGCCCATGGAGGGATGGAAGCAATAGCTAACTAAGTACAAAAAGTATGGGTGGCTCCAGGAATTTTTGCTGCTGCAAAATTAATCACAAATAACTGCCCAACTTGCCAGAAATTCTCAAGTATCAGACTGAGCTCTGGTGACCACAGGCCTACTTGGTAGTGATAGTAGATCGTTTGTCAGGCTGGGCAGAAGCCTTTCCAAAAAGAAGGCTTGACACATGAGTAGTAAAAGCCTTGCTAAAAGAAGTTCTATCTGAATATGGGATACCAGAGTAAATTGAATAAATGAGACAGAGGTGCTCATTTTACAGCAAATATGATCAAACTGTGTAAGTCTTTGGAGACTGAGAGGAAATTACATATGTCATATCACCCACAGTGTTCATGAAATGTAGAGAGAACTAATATAATGTTAAAAGAAAAATTAGTAAAAGTATGTGCGTACACTTATCTGAAATGGCCAGAAGCCTTAAACTTGGTTCTGTGGGATGTGCAAAATTCTCTATGGTGACCTGTAGGACTCCCAGTGTAAAATCTCTTGGGAGGCATTTAGCTATGCCAGGAACTTATATCCCAGATAAGACCAACTTATTGGGTAGAGATGATCACTTGATTTAGTATGTTTTATATATGAAAAAAGGATTTGAAGAGCAGAGAAAATATGCACAATGATATAGAATTTCATGGGCTGGAAAGGACCCACTAGGATCATCAAAGTCCAACTCTTGGCCCTGCATAGGACAGTCCCAAAAATCACACCATGTGTCTGAGAACATTCTTGAACTCTGGCAGGCTTGGTGCTATGACCACTTCCCTGGAGATCTTGTTCCAGTGCCCAACCACCCTCTGGGTGAAAAACTTTTTCCTGACAGCTAACCTAAACCTCCACCTCACACCATTCCCTCAGGTCCTGTCCCTGGTAACCAGAAAGAAGACATCAGTGCTTGCCCCTCTGCTTTTTGTTGCGAGGAAGTTGAAGACAACTATGAGATCTCCCTTCCTTTTTCTAGGCTGAACAAGCCAAGTTACCTCAGCCATTCCTCATTTGGCTCCCCCTCCAGACTCTTCACCATCTTAGTAGTGGTGTGGTATCAGCCCACACCACCTGAAACACAAGTATATAAATGTACAGCCCAGAAAGGAAGTTTTAAATAAGGTATTGTCTAGAAAATCCAAATTAGAACCCAAATAAGAGGAGGAAAAGGGTAGTTGTAATAGAAGACTCCTTTTTAAGGGGATCAGAGGGCCTGATATGCAGACTGGACCCAGCTCACGGGGATGTCTTCTGTCTTCCAGCAGGCAAGGATAAGGGACATTACTGGAAAACTCTTCAGTCTAGTAAGACCCTCTGATTACTATCCATTATTGGTTGTTCAAGCCAGCAGCAATGAAATAACAAAGAGAAGTCTGAGGGAATTGACAGAGACTTCAGGACCTTGGGATGATTAGTTGAGGAATCAAGAGCACAGGTAGTGATTTCCTTGATCCTTCTGGTAACCAGGAATAATATTGATAAGAATGCATCAGGTCAATGTTTGGTTCCAAGCCTAGTGTAATTGGAAAAATTTTGGGTTTTTTGACCATGGGATGATCTATTCAACACCTGGTCTATTGCCACCTGATGGGATGTACCTTTCTCAGAAGGAAAGAAGAGTTCTAGCACAGGAGCTAGTAGATCTCGATGATAGAGCTTTAAGCAATGTTGGAAGGGGGAAAGTGAAAACAGCAGACTTGCCAGTGATGAACAATGGGATGGTGTGCCAAAAACCTGAAGCAACTGAGCACTAATAGGATCCCTCAATCTGCTTCATGAGGTGTTGGCTACAATGTACCATGTCTGAAATATTTCTACACTAATGCACACAGCATGAGGAACACACAAGAGGAGGCTTTGGCCCAATCCAAGAGATTTGGTATCACTGGCATAACTGAAACCTGCTGGGATGAGTCCTGTAATAGAAGGGTCAGAATGTATGGGGCTAACAGTTGGCAATGGCACAGTTGGGGGTATCTGTATAAGAATCAAGGGATAAACAAATAATGTAAATGTCATTGTGTGAACCTACTGTAGACCTCCTAGCCAGGACAATGATACTGATGAATTATTCCTTGATGAACAAAGGGACACTTTCAAGTCAACTGTCCTTGTCCTTATGGTGGACATCTATTTGGCCTAAATCAACTGGAAACTTCACACAGCTGGCTCAGCCCAGGCCAGAAGATTGCTAAAAGCCTGGATGATAACTTTATGGAACAGGTCCTAAGGGAGCCAACTCAGAAAAACACCCTCTTGTATCTGATGCTTGTCAACAGAGATGATCTCATAAGCAAAGTGATGATTGGCATCCATCTTGGCCACAGTGACCACAAAGTGATTGAAATCTCTGTTGACAGGAGTAAAAGTGCCAGCAAAACTTCAACTTGACAGGAGGAGAGCAGATTTTGGACTTCTCAGGGAATTAGTAAGTAAAATCTCCTGGGAAAATGTTTTTGCAGGTGCCTGAGGTCCATCAGCGCTCATTACTTTTTAAACATCATCTCCGAAGGGTACAGGAGTAGGCAATTCCCAAATGCTGGAAGTCAAGCAGGCAAAGGCAGAAGGTTGGGTTGGCTGAACACGGATCTTGTCTTGGAAATAAGGCAAAGAAAGGAAGGTGTGTATCTAGTGGAAACAATGTCAGGTGACATGGGAAGAATACAGAGATACTGCTTGCCACTGTAGGGAAAAAATTTGTGTGACCAAAGTCAATTGGAGCTGAAGCTGGCCAGCAAGTGTGGGACAATAAAAGGAGTTTTAGAAAATACATTAATGGCAAAAGGCAGTGTAGAAATAACATTGGCCCATTGCAGGATGAGGATGGTCACCTCACAGTGACATAGAAAAGGCAGAGGTATTTACTGCATTCTTTGCCACTGTCTTCAACATAGATGGTAGAACAAGGGGGTCTCAGTGCCCTGAGCTGGAGGACCATGGCTGTGAGAATGATCAGGTCCCAGCTGAACCTGAATTTGTGTGGGATCTGCTGCTTCAGTTGGATCCCTAAAAATCTATGGGGCCTTCATCCAAGAACCCTCAAAGGTCTACCTGACGTCATTGCAAAACCTTTTTTGACGATTTTTGAGCAGTCTTAGGAATCTGGAGAGGTCCCAGCTGACTGGAAGCTGGCAAATGTCCCGATTTTCAAGAAGGGCAAAAAGGAGGACGCTGGAAACTACAGGCCTGCCAGTCTCACTTCAGTGCCTAGTAAAATAACGAAAAATATTATTCTGAGAAATATTGAAAAACTGGAGGAAATGCAGTCATCAGTCACAGCCAAGCATGGTTTCGTGAGTGAAAAGTCCTACTTCTTGAATATGATTTCCTTCTATGACAGGGTAGCCCACTTAGTTCATCTCGGAAAGCCAGTGGATGTAATCTTTTAGGATTTCAGCAAAGCTTTTGATACTGCCTCTTACAGGATCCTTCTTGACAAAATGTCCAGCATACAGCTGAATAATCATGTTACACAATGGATGAGAAATGGGCTCACAGGTCAGACACAAAGAGTTATAGGAAACAAGGTAACATCAGACTAGCAACTTCTTTCTAGTGGGGTTTTGCAGGGCTCAATCCTCAGCCCAGTTTTCTTCATTAAGGACTTGGATGCAGGACTTGAGGGAATATTAAGTTTGCTGATGACCCTAAACTTGGAGGAGCTGTTGACTCCCTTGTGGGCAGAGAGGCCCTGCAGAGAGACCTCGACAAATTAAAGGGCTGAGCAATCAGCAACTATAGAAAGTTTAACCAGTCAAGTGCCAGATTCTGCACCTGGGACATGGTGTAAGGCCCCCAAAACTGGCTTGATAAGCCACTTCAAAGGGCTTACGTTTTTTTAAGTACTCAGAGTTAGATGTGTGGGCCGATATACCAACAAGATATTCTCAGGAGGGCAAAACAACAAAAAACTTTACTGGCAACTTCAGAAAATCAAAGAACTTTGGCAAAAGTCTAAAGCAGCATTCAATCAATATAAAACATTTCACCAAGCAGTAACTTAGCCCATTCAACTTAGCAAACGCCAAGCCTATCTGATTTTAATTTACTAAAAACTCTGAGAATAGGGAATTAGAAAAAGAAAGAGAAAGAGAGAAAAGATAGAGAAAAGAACAAATATAGCTACCAGTCCTGGTTCCAGTGGCGCTCCACTGACAGAAGTTCCAAGAGGAGGTGGCGTCAAGTCATGTGCATGCCTCAAGTCCTGGGTTAAGTACCCCTTGGCTTTCCTGGGCCCTTCCCCCAGGTGGGGCTTCTGGTCATCTGGCTACTCTGGGCCTAGATTTGGGCTCCAGGGGAGTGTTGTAGCACACTGCCTCCAGTGTGCCAGGGATTGCCAGCCACTGTGGGGCTGGAATACAGGTCCAGAGGGATGGGGTGTGTGAAGCAGGGCCATCAACTCATCAAAGAAAGGCCCAGCCTTCCCTTTCCCTGACACATGCCTGAAATGTTTTTAGCCCACAGTCCCTCCAGCATCTCACACACATCAACCGTGGTTGTGTGTATACACCGGGGAATGACAGTTTGGAGACCAGTGCTGTGGAAAGGGACCTTGGATGATGGCCAGTTGACTATGAGTCAACAGTGTGCTTTAGAGGGAAGGAGGGCCAACTGTGTCTTGGGGTGCATTAAGCACAGCATTGCCAGCCGTTCAAAGGAAGTGATTGTCCTGCTCTACTGTGCTCTGGTGAGGCCTCAGTACTGCGTACAGTTTTGGGGACTGCAATATAAAAAAGATATTAAGCTATCAGAGAGGTCCACAAGAATGGTGAAAAGTCTAGAGAGAAAGCCTTAGGGGAAGCGACTGAGATCTCTTGGTTTGTTCACACTAGAGAAGAGGAAACAGAGGGGAGACCTCATTGCAGTCTTCAACATTCTCATGAAGAAGTGGAGGAGCAGGTATTGATCTCTTCACTCTTGTGACCAGTGACAGGACTTGAGGAAATGTCATGAAGCTGAGTCCAGGGAGATTTAGGTTAGATGTCAGGAAAAGGTTTTTTACCCAGAGGAAAAAGTGCCAGATTGGGCACTGGAATAGGCTCCCTAAGAAAGTGGCCACAGCACCACGCTTGTCTGAGTTCAAGAAGCGTTTGAACAATATTTAGAGGCACATGGTGTGATCCTTGGGGCTGTCCTGTACAGGGCCAAGAGTTGGACTCAATGATCCTGATGGGTCCCTGCCAACTCAGGATATTCTATGATTCTAAATGGCCCTACTGTTTTAGGGTGTTCCTATTTTGCTGTTAAAATTTTAGGTTATGAAAATTGGATACGCCATTCTCACATCAAACGGGTAGTGGATAACCAACCAGCTGGGCAATAACTAACTTCTGAGAATCCTCTTCTGTACTGGTAATTATTTAAGCACTTGTGCGCAAGAATCAATAATCTCGTAGTCTGCCCTATGACAATCATCTTAGCCTTACTTTTCCTATGTTTGTTACTTGTGATAATGTGGTATGTAAGGATAGTGGTTAAATGTCTCGAAAGGTTTTTCTTTTCCCTTTTAATGTATTAGCAGGTTTGTTTAATAAAAGAAAATGAAGACTATTGAGGACTATACCTAGCGCAGGTAGCCTGGTGTGCAAGTTACAGCTTGTGCCGTGGGTGTGGGGAAACAGAGAGCCCCAGGCAACGAAACATGACCTGGTGCAGGACATTTGCATAAAAAAGGGCATGGGGACCTGGCCCATAGTCCAGTGAGGGGAGGATGGTCAGAGTGGCTGGTCATCTAGAGGCTCTTGCAGGAGCCAGTGAAGGATGAGGCCTCAGAATAAATATCAGCATTGAAATGGGTGCATAGACTGTAACGGTATAAAAGCCCAGGGATTTCTTTTATGGGATACTTCCCTGGAGGCACCCAGCTTCAGCTGTCATAATGTTGAGCACCATGGGAGCCAGATGTGCTATGGGAAACCTGGGGACAAGCCGGTGAGGGAACTAATCTCTGACTGTGTGATTGTGATGTACGTAGTGAGTCAAGTGGGGTGCTGTAAATTTGCTGGAGCTGTCCTCTGCAAAGGGGCTTCAGTCCCAACAATGAAAGTCTTGGATGGTTGGAGTGTGAGTGGCTCCTGGATGGTTAGACAGAAAAGTTTCCTAGACAGATGTCTAAAGAACAGCCCTAACATTACAGGCCCTTGAATAATAATATTGTATTGATGTTGCATTTATTTCTGCTGTTGTTGTGTAGTCATTACTTGGCTTTGGACTACCTGGTGTGAGAAGTTATATTTCTAGCTATTGTAGCACAGGGCTCGGAACAGAATCTCAAGGTTACCTGTAACTCTGGGTAAATATAGTTCTTGCACATTAAGGTAGCTGCTCACATTCAAGAGCAAAGAAGAGTATGGAGTTTTCCTGATTACCTGGGAAATTGTCCAAAAATAATTATGGAATGGAGAAAGTAGATGAGGATTATTGCTGATCTTCTGTCTTTGTAACATTCAGACTGTGTGAAAATAAGATATTTAAGACAATCAGCAAAAGAAAAGCTACCAGCTCGTGCCCATAGCAGCAGATATTGCTGCTTCTGACAGAATAGTTTTTTGTGATTTATTCTCTTGAGGCATGGGATAACAGCTCTTCTGGTTGGTTTTGTCTTGCATATTTCGTGTGTATTGCATCAAAAAGTAACCCTTAGTCCATGTATTAGGTCCACCAGATAATTGATCTGAAATCTGGGAAAATATTAGAAAATTTTACCCGTATAGTCCCTAATTAAAATCAGTTGCTGACTTCAGAGATACCTCATTTTTCAGATTTTTAAAAAATTTTGCGTATTGCTACAAAGCCCTTGGAGAATGACTACTAGCAGAGTTGGTTTGTATTACTCTTTTGGAATGTGATAAGATTAATACTTGCTGCAGGTCTGTTGTGGGAAGTCTGAAGTAGCAATCAGCATTTCAGTACCTAGCTGTTCTTATTTGGTCTGCTAGTTCAGTCATGTATTATTCTCTAATCCTTGAAAATTAGAACATGACAGAGGTCTTCGGTATGGGAGTATTGCTGGGATTTTCGGAAGTGCCTGATTTATTCAGAAACTCTTTGGAAATATTTGAAAATGTGAAACAGACTCTTAACAAAAGTCACGTATTCTCTTCTTCTGAGGCAGGGAGGATGTCTGACTGAAGGATGCTACTTGTACTTTCTCAGTGGAACTAGACTTACAAATAAGGATGGATTCTCTGAATGACATGCATGACTTGATGGCACTTATAAATAAATGTAAAAAAAAAATCCATAGAAATGTTTTGGCATTTGAATATTTACCGTGAAAATCTGAAGTTTTCACAGAAAAGAAACACATTTTCTGGTACTAATCCTGCAGTGATCTCTTTTATCTATAATTTAACCACTATTAACTAGTCTAAAGAATGTCAATGATGAGTATTTTATTGATTTAGTACTTTGTTTTTTAGCCAGTTCTTTGGCTAAAAAGCCACATCAACACATACTAAGCTACAACCTAGGTGCTATGTGGAGAGGTGTCACAGTTAGACACAGCCCGGGGAGAAAAGAGGCAGCCGAACTCAGAAAGAACAAGATTGAATAAATTTATTTCTTTATATACCGATGGGTTTTATACCCTAGGTTGTTGGGATAGTATAAGGTCATTGGATCCCTGGCCATCCACCCCCCAGGATGATTCGTCAGATCCTAAAACACCCATTTCCCAAACAATTCCTCAGAATAACAACAACAAGGTGCAAAACATCTCACAGGTGCAAGATGGCAAGATTATTTACAAAAGCTCTCTAGCTGTGTTTCAACTAGCTCCGTGAGAAAGTGAGGATGCACACTGACAAGCAGAAAACTGGAAAATCTCTTTGCCACCAAGCTTTCAGTGTCCACAGAGAGGATGTTTTTTATTGAGGTGTGAAAGCTTCATGTTCTGTAATAAAATACTTTTATGGGAAGCATTACAGTTTTGCATTTGGAATGATCCTAATGTTTGTGCTTATTTCCACTTCAAACTTTTTTCAGGTTTTCAGGCTTATTCCCAAACTGTGGTCATGCAAAGGTAAAATGATAGCAGATCACCTTTATTTTTCAGAATTCTGACACACTGGGCAATAAGCCTATGAATTTATTTTCCTTCTCACTCTGTTTTTTCAGGGTCTAAATCACAGAACTCCTTGTGGGACACCATTATTGGTGGGCTGACTAGCAACATCAAGGAAAGGCCAAAGATAACCATTATCAATGACCCTAGACCTCCTGAAGAAATTTTAGCAGATGAACTACTGCCAGTGGACAGTCCTGAGGCATTGGTGGAAACATCTTTCAGGTCTGACTGATATGAGTTTACTTTGTTTATCTTTGAGAGCATATCTTTTTAAGATTAAAGCTACTGTGTGGGTTTGGTGACAGAAATTGATATCAGAAGATTCTGTAATGCTCCATATCTTTGTACTGAAAAAAAGTGTAAAAAGAAATCCATAAATAATATTGACTGGATTTGCCCTTCATTTCTTCATTACCCTCCCTAAAAGATTATTTACAAGGCAGAAAGTCTGTAACTAGTCAAAATAATCAGCAAAGACAGCTCATTATATGAAGATGTCTTTGAAAGTTGGTATTGTTTCATTTGAAGGTTGGTCTTGTTTCATTTGAAAGTGATTTAATGATGAATAATTGCCCTTTATGTCAGATGATGTGCTTCATTGATGCAAGGGTGAGTTAGAACTTTTCTTATTGATGTAATGTCTTGAGAACTGTCTAGCATTTATATATGAAGGGGAAGAACTCTCACCAGGGGCTTGCAAAAAAGTGATTTCTGCTGTTGTGGAGCGATATATCTATGTTTTTGAAGTGTGATATATATATATTGCTGTGTTTTCCACTCTTTTATTTAATGCTGTCAATGTACAATTGCCATGTGTTTCTTGGAAACATGTTTTCTGAAAATTTTTCTCTCAAAGTGAGGTAAAATAGAGAAGCCATAGGACATACAATGGATTTTTGACTGAAATGTGAGAATTGGTGTGCCCAGAAAATGCAAAGTGAGTAGCAGAACTGATTTTTCAAAATGTTTTTTGAGCTTATTTTTTGGTTGTTGAAAATCTGTGCTCTACTTTTCTTTTTTATTAAACATACCTGTGTTTAAAATAATGTTCCTTGATTTGGCCAAATTTCTCTGACTATAGTGATTTTGATTATACCTGAGTCTGTGAAACTTATTTCACTCTTCATATAATTATTATTTTGAAGGTACTTGACTGAGTCATTATATTAGGTAGTAATTTCAGGTACTTGTTCATACTGCATGATGTTTAAAAGCATAATACCATAAAGTGAGTTTATGCCAGTCTTTATAAATAACCTTGTAATTTCATAGTGGATTTTCATTCTTTAATATTCACATTTAAATGATTCAGGACAAGGGTTTCAGAATCTGGATCCTCCTTTTATGATGGCCTATGGTGTTTAATGACTTAAAAAATTGTATCTCTGATATTTAAAATATATAATGTCAAGAGATCTAAGTATTTGTCAGCTTTTACTTCTGATAACAATATATGGGTAGCAGCATTCCTTACATTGCCATTGTCAAGATAATTTTAAACATTTAATGCAGTGAAATAGTGTCACAGCATTTCAAATGGTATAGCATAATAAGGACTGATGAGTTGGAAAATGTAATTTAGCAAAACAGTTTTGCTAATACAGTTTAAAAGCCTTTCTAAACATCACAGAACCTTTGTATTATATCAATATAGATATTAGTATATAATGTGGCTTTTGGGGGGCTTCATAGATGGAAATCCAAACAAATTGTTGTTACAAAATAAATATTAAATGCCTAGATTTCCAAAGAAACAAAGCCCTGTGTGTGCTTAATAGCTTTGCAGAGGAGTGGAAGAGAGTTGTCGTGGTTTGAAAAAAAAAAGTGTCTGCCAAGGAAGGCGGGAACTTCCCTTGGAATGGAAAATACGACCCCCTTCCCTCCGAGTTATTATAACTTTGAAATTAAGAGGCTTTCAGGCAAAGATGTGGGAAAAGGAATAGCAATTCTTTACTAATACGTATATGTGTATATATGTATATATGTCTATATGTGTACATGTATATATGTATCTATGTCTGTATGTCTATATGTGTATATGTCTATATGTATATATGTATAACAAGGCTAACAACGGCAGCAACAACTAACAAAACCAGAAACCCATTAACAACCTTCTCTCGACTGTCAAGCACTTTCCCCTTTGGTGTAGTTATGGTCACAGCTGGCAGGGGCGCTGTTGGCCCCCGGCTGGGCAGGGCAGGTGCGGTGATTCCCCCACGCCTGTAGGGGGCGCTGTGGCACAAGCCCAGCTGCCTCTCTCCGCATGGGTAATGGTGGGTGTGCTGGTGGCAGAGATAGAAAAGGGCCTTCCTTTACAAACTCACAGGGGCAGCCAATCCTGGTGCCCCTCTGGATGGCAAAATAGGTTGTAGCAGGAACCTCAGAGCAGCAGCTGGAACTGCAGAGGCAGGCACACCCAGGGTAGCAAACAAAATGTAGCAGAAACTCCTCAGCTGCAGCAGGAGATGTGGGGTGTCCCGGCAGGCAGGAGGTGCAGGGTTACAGTGTAGTGAAAAAACCCAGAACAGTGGCAGAAAAGTGGCAGGGCTGGGCAGCGGCAGCCGGGTTCCCGAATGCAGCCGGGAGAGGCTCCCTTGGAAGGGGGCTCGGTGGCTCGGGGTCCCTGGGGCACTGGAGCAGATGGTGAGGGTCCTTTCCAGTGAGATAGGGTGTTAATAAGGTCCCAGTCCAACGGCAGCTCTTATGAGCAGAGTTTCTCTTATGGTAGGAGAAGACAGGAGGAGATGGAACCCCGCAGTGCTGATGAATTCTTTCCACAGCAACTGCAGCCTGTCTCCCCTTTGATTCTGAGAGCGAGAGAGAGGAGCTGAGCCCAGCCTCCCACACCCAAGCCAAAATCTCCCAGTATCTCTCCCTTCCCAAGAGAATGCCCCTCAGCTATGAGAGTGCAGCCAACTGCACCCCTCCCCCCATCTTGGCTACTTCTTTTGTCTCTTAAGTATCCGTTGTTTCTGTCTCTTAGCAACAAATGGGACAAAATTTCCTGAGAGAAAGAAAAGGAAAAACTCTAACCTCCAGCAAGAGTACGTGGCAATTACTCTCTAAATAAAAACAAAAATGCTGCAGTGTTTTTATTTGTTTTTATTTGTTTTTATTTGGTTTGTTAGTTTGATACTATGGTTCTAATTGGGGCTTTGGAGGCAGTAACATTTTTGCACGAAGGGTTGCATATTTGATTCATTGGGGTCTTCTGTGTGTCATGAGCTTTAAGTGCTTCCTTGGCTGCTGTCTGAATGCCAGTGATTGCTTGGTAGGATGGGCTTTCCTTGTTTCTTATTTACTAGACATTAGGGGAAGATCTTGCTGCCCTGGTGCCTTTTGGGGAAAGAAATGTGTTTTACAAGTTGTCCAGCGTAGCATGTCTAAATTAGGAATATGGCGACTGAATCTTAGTGTAGGGTTGGGGGTGGTGTTGGGCTCAGATGAACTAGTTTCACAGAAGGAAGAACTGAGCCTTGTTTTTGCATATGACTGCAAAAAACTGTGAAATGCAGCAATTCCCTTTCTGCATCTGATTCACTGCTGTTAAAGCAGTATATGGCAACACTATTCCTTTCATGCACAGTGTCTTGGGGTGATTTTATAATGATATTTTATTCCCTAAATGTCTGCTTTATGCCCAGAAATGGCTGCTGTAGCTTTAAGATGGAGTCGGGGGTGGGCTGGGGAGCCTTGGGCTCCTGTGCGGCTTTTGTTCAAACGCTCACTCTCCACCGAGCTCGGGCTGCAGCGTGCACCAGGATGTTACATTGTTTCTTTTGTTGGATTAGGTTGTTCTGTTAGCTTGAAGCGAGAAGTTTTCCTTTTGTTTTTCCTCCCCCTAGCCTGGAGGTTGTACCAGGAATCCTCTCAGATTGATTTTTTTTTTTTTT
>VZTG01007660.1:35570-78202 GCA_013397845.1 Melanocharis versteri
AAACAGTTTTGTTGATTTTTTTTTTTCACTTTCACCCACTGGTATTCATTTCTCTCATTGGCAAACGGAATTATCAAAGCCCTCCTCTTTAGAGGAAACGCTCATTCCAGTGCATTTTCCCCTAAAATTTGTCTCTAAACTGAGACACACAGTTAAGAAAATGTCTCTCCAATGTTAAAATGAGTGACACTTCCTTGTGATTTCCTATCTTTTAAATTACTACATATAAGCAGCATGAAATCCCAGTTGCCACATCTTGTATTAGATCTTGTTTTCTACTGTGCAATTATCTTCTGTAGTTTGGAAAATTAAAAAGAGATCAATATTTGATGTTGTCAACATCTAGGTATGAGCTGGAAACACTTTTAAACATAAAAGAAGGAATGTGGTTATTTCAATGCTTTCAGGTATACCTTTCCTACGGTAATAATCCATTGTAACCCAGATGTAAAGCAAAAAAATAAAATTAAACCAGCCCTTTCTTTACATCCCAAATAAAGGTGGTGCATGATCTTTTAATAATTGAGAAGTGTTCTGATGGTCTTGATTTTTTTGTATAATTATTTTACAATCTCTTTTCTGAAAGAGATTGTAGTATATACTTGTTTGCAGTAATGCACTGAGTTAGCAGTTACAAGTAATTTTGTGTCCTGACTAGTTATACTACTGCAGTGCTTAAAATACAGATTTTAAAATCCCTTCACACTGGCATTTAGTCTATTTTTCTATTAAAGACAGCAGAGGTCCAAGTTCGAACTACATTTGAAAATACAGTGGAATTGTGGTGGTTTATCCCTTTTTGACAAGGAAAAAATGTAATTGGAGACCTAGAAGTATTAGCTTCTTGGTCCACTCAGTGCAACCAATCTGACACATCATTTTCTTTGCACAAATATGCAAGTTCACTACTACAGGAGCTATGGTCATTGTATATTTTAACAGCTGTGCAAGGCTGTGAATTGATGCCTAGGAATATTCATATGGACTTCTCAGGGCTGTGTGATCTGGATGGTGGCTGGAGATGTCAGTGGTTATCAACACTAAAGTCTGTAACTCTCTTCCTAAATCTGCTTTTTGATCTGCTAGATCCCTGTAATTATCCCTGTAATTAACAGCAGTAATTAATGAGCTGTTAAAGAGGCTGTATAACAACTTTATAGGCTGCTTTAACTTCTGTATGCTAGTCCTTGCAAGCACTACCCAAGCAGGCATTTTAAAAAAGCTGGGCTGGCACCCACCAGGGGGAGCATAGAGACAAAAAATAGATTTGGGTGCTGTTCTGCAAACACCACCTAGAAGTTTGTGTAAGCTCTTTATGTTAGATGATACAAGAGAAACTGCTGCTTTTGTTGCCAGACTACTGCCTGGATGATTAAAGGGTTCGCAAGTGGGTGGCACTGCTTCAGCTGAAAATTTCACATGCCCAAGATGTCATGATTTCTCTTAGACTTGTTTTGATGCATAGGAGAGATTCAGTGTTGAGTCTGGAGATCTGGAATGCTGCATTGAGATATACAGCTGTGGTGGTGCTTATGGGATATAATGACTGTGCTGGATCTTGTTACAGGAGATACCATAGCACGAGTTGACTGAGTCATCCAGGGCAGAATGAATATGCTGATCCGTAAAAAAACCATACTGTGTTCAGGGAAGCATCCCTGAGCTTGGTCTGGGGCCTGCATTGACAGGTAAAGTTGGTCTGGAATCTTGGAGCAGTTCAGTCGGCTTTGTCTAGCACCTGGGGCCTTGAGGTTGCAATGTTAGTGACAAATCAGGGTAGCAGGGAGCAGGTGAGGCAAAGACCCTCTGTCTCATACCAGACAGGCCTTATTGGATACCTATGCAGCTATGCTGTACTAGGAAGTGACACATATTGTCTGTTACCAAGGCCATAAGACCTGGGAACCAGAAAGGCACATTCAATAACTTCAAGGTCAGACTATTTTTCAGCTCAAGGCTTGCATGTGTTCTTAATTTCTGTTACCTTTCAAAATACTTCCAGTTTTTAACTTGAGGCTTGTAACACCCCTGCTTACCTTAATAGTTGCTTTTCTTATGTCAGCTGCAAAGTTTATCTTTCCAAGGACTGTTTGTTTTGCTTTTCTTACCAGCTTCTGTTCTGCTTTATGGTTTTAAATCTCATTGGCAGCCAATCTTTCCGTACTTCTGATTTGGTTGTGGGTGATGAAAAGTCTTGCTCTTGCCTGCTTCTGGCCGCTTGGTCTACAGCATAGAGGTGATACTGCAGTGCTCCAAATGTGAAAATAATTCCATCATAACACCATGTGCTGGGAGTCAGCCCGTGAGCCTCAAACATGTGGCTATACCAATGCATGCAGCATGAACAAAAACCAGGGAGCTTGAAGACACCATGCTGCTAGAAAGCATGACCTCATTGTCATTACTAAAATTTGGTGGGATGAATCTTGTGACTGGAGCATGGCTGCAGGATGTCCAGAAGCGACTGGAGAGGAAGGAGGGGCAAAGCGGTTACCATCTACATCAAGAGACGGATGGAATATAGAAAGAGCTCCCTCTGGGAAACAGCCATAAGCTGGTCTAAAGCATATGGGTAAAAATCAAAGACTGAGTCAACAAAGGGAACTTTGTGGTTGGTGTCTACTACAGCCTACCTAATCAAGGGGATCCTATTGATGGAGCCTTCTTGCTCCAGCTGCAAGAGGCATCGTACTCACAGGCTGTCATCCTTCTGGGGGACTTCAACCACTTTGACATCTGCTGGAAAAGTGGCACAGGAGATTCCTGGAATGCATGGAGGATAACTTCTTAAGTCAGGTAATAAACAGTCCTACCAGAGGGATTGTGATACTGTACCTGATGCCCATCAATACAAATGGGTTATTGAGGGTATCAAGATTGGAGTCACGGGGCTGCAGTGATCACGTAGTGGTGGAGTTTGCAGTCTTGAGGGGTATGGGTCAGGCAAACAGTTAAGCCAGGACCCTGGAATTTAGGAAAGAAAACTTACAGCTCTTCAAGGAGTTAGTCAGTAGGATCACCTGGGAAACCACCCTCAGGGAAAAGGGAGCGGAACAGAGTTGGCAGATCTTTCAAGGATGCCTTCCATAGAGCTCAAGAGCTCTTGATCGCTAGGTGCAAGAAATAGGGCAAGGAAGGCATGAGACCAGCATGGCTGAGTCAGGACCTGCTAGTCAAACTAAACAGGAAGAAGTACATGCACAGGCAGGGAAAGCAAGGACAGGTATCCTGGGAAGAGTACAGAGATACAGCCCAGTTTTGTAAGGATGACATGAGGAAGGCCAAAGGTGAAGCTGGACCTGAACTTTGCCAGAGAAAGAATAACAAGAAGAGCTTCTACAGGTATGACAGCCAGAAAAGAAAAGTCAAGGAAGGTAAGCAACTGGGGAAGGAAAACATATCCCACTGTAAGTGAAGATCAGGTTCCTGACCATCTGAGGAACCTGATTCTACTTAAGTCTATGAGACCTAGTGAGATGCATTGCAAGAATTGGCTGATGTAGTTGCCAAGCCAACTCTCCATGATGTTCAGGAAGTCGTGGCTGTCAGGTGAAGACTCTGGTGACTGGAAAAAGAGATACATTGTACCCACCTTAAAAAAGGGTAGAAAGGAGGATCCTGGGAACTACCAACCTGTCAATCTCACCTCTGTGCTTGGGAAGATCATGGAACAGATCTTCCTAGAAGCCATGCTAAGGCACATGAAAGGGAGGTGAGTTGAGACAACCAGCACAGTTTCACCAAAGTAAAGTCCTGCCTGATCTAGAAACCCAGTGACCTTCTGTGATGGAATGATTACATCAGTGGGCAAGGGAAGGGATCTAATCTGGATTAAGGAAAAATCTATCTGGATTTATTTAAGGCCTTTGATAAGGTTCCCCACAACATCCTCTCTCTAAACTGGAGAGAGATGGATTTGAGGGGGGGGACTGTTCACTGAAAGAGGAATTGGTTCGACAGTCACATCCACAGGATAATAATCCACAGCTTGGGTTCCCAATATGGATCCCTGAGGGAGGTGTCCATATTGAGGCCAGTGCTACCTAATGTCTTTATCAGAGACATAGACAAAGGGATTGAGTGCACCCTCCGTAAATTTGCAGGTCACACCAGATCGAGTGATTGGCTCATCTAGAGTACCAGAGGTAGCTGGACAAGCTTGAGAAATGGGCCCACGGGAACCTCATGAGGTTCAACAAGCTCAAATCCCAGGTTCTGCACCTGGCTCGGGGCAACACCCAGCACCATACTGGCTGGAAGATGAAGAAATTGAGAGCAGCCTTGCAGAGAAAGTCTTGGGGAAGTTCTGGTAGATAAGAGGCTAAATGTGAGCCAACAGAGTGTGCTCACAGCCCAGAAAGCTGTGTCCTCATCTGAATCAAAAGACCAAGGCCAAAAGGTTGAGGGAGATGATTCTGCTCCCCTACTCCACTCTCATGAGACCCCACCTGGAGCACTGTGTCCAGTTCTAGAGTTCTCAAACACAAGAAAGAATGGATCTGTTGGAGCAGATCCAGAGGAGGGCCCCAACAATGATCAGAGGGATGGAACACCTCTCCTATAAGGAAAGGCTAAAAGAATTGGAGCTGTTCAGCCTGGAGAAAAGAAGGCTCCAGAGACACTTCATCATGATCTTACAGTACTTAAAGGGGGCTTATAAGAAGGACAGGGGACACACTTTTCAGTAGGGCCTCTTGTTATAGGACAAGGGGTAATGGTTTTAAACTGAAGGAGGGTCAAGTTAGATTAGCTAGAAGGAAGGTAATTTTTATACTATGCAAATGGTGAAACGCTGGAACAGGTTGCCTAGAGAGATAGTAGATGCCCCATCCCTAGAAACATTTAAGGTCAGGTTGGACTGGATTCTGAGCAACCTGATTGAGTTGAAGATGTTCCTGGGGGTGGACTAGATGACCTTTGAAAAGTCTCTTCCAACTCACACTATTTTATGATTCTATGGTTTTAAGGTGATGTCAATGGGAATACCAGCTATGACCCTTACTTCACTGTCTTGTCTGAGTCATAGCAAGAGCCTATCTCCAGTCACTTGACAGAGAGGGACCTGCAGGACTCCTGCTTTTACCACCTTGTCATGATCCGGTGTTAGGATCCGATCATTATTATTATTAAGGTTCTTTAGAAGTTCCTCTGCCCCAATTAAGGTGCAAANTCACCAGAGGCTAAGCCGGGCACCCAAAACCTCCTCCTCCCCCCTCAGTTGGGGGGGAGTCGGTGTGAACCTGGCTTCTGTGAGCTGAGCTCCCCCCCCACCCCAAACTCGTCTGGGATGGCAGCTGGAGGCTTTGGCCTATTGTGGATGCATACCTTTCCCTTAGTCTGAGGTGATGGAACAATGGATTCCCTTTAATCCAATCAGCAGTTTTTGGTTTACAGTCCAAAGTTCTTCAGAGAGATACCTGTGGCTGTAGTTCCTTTAAAACCTTATATCAGTGTTTGAGACATAAACTATTTTCAGTCTCTGACACACCTCTCACATTTTGACAATCTCTGAGCATCAAAGTTTGGCTGTGTCTACTTAAACCAGTATGTGGGGTCTGAAAATTGAAGAGGGAGGTCATGTGCAGGACAGCTGTGACTATGCAAAGAACAGATGTTTAAGGCTAATTGATGGGTAGAATAAAGCCCACATTCCCTCTTTGCTGCATCTCAATATTTGTTTCCTGCCTGTTTTATTTGGATTAAAAAGCCCCAACACACACACAAATAAGAGAGATGAGTTTCACTTTCCCTAACTTGTTAAAATAGTAAACAAAATCACTGCACATGTGAATCACAAGCTGAACATGTGAATTACACTTTCTTGTTGTATTTTAAACTCATCTACAACAGATCCAGGCCTCGTTTATCATTAAAACATTGCTTGTCTCTCTTCTTTTTAATCATGTCTCCCTTCTAGGTTCATATTATGCTTTGTGAGAGCTATGTGCCCATTTCTTGTAGATTGAGATTTACAAGTCAGAAGGGGAATGATAAGAGGAGGAAGACGGTTCAAAGGCTGCATTTTCTCTTTATCTTTGCACGTATGCACATGGGGTCCAAGAAGGTGTTTTTTAGGCAGTTGAAAGAGAAATGCATGTCACTCTTCTTTTTTTTTTTTTTTTGATATCACTATCTTCTTGGGCTCATAGGATAGATGCATTATTGATCATAAGACAAGACAGTACTTGTGGGTGTTCTAACAGAACTGTGCCTCTGAATAGCAGTGAGTAAATCCACTTCTGAAGTGGAAACAACAGTTTGAGCTGAAGCTCCATGGATAAATAAAGGCCAAAAGGTCCTAGTTTGAGAACTGACCAACACCTGTCCTTGACCACACTTCTCTGCCTGATGTATGTCAACTGAGTCTTCTACCATAACAGACTCTGAGCATTTGTTTTATAGCTGTGCAAGATTTCCAGTTCTGGTTTTGTCATCATCAGATCAACTGCAATTCTTGACATGGATAAACTATGTTGGGGCCTGGCACACACAGAAGGTGGATATATTTTTAAAGCCAAATGTTGGATACCTGTACAAGCATGTGAATCTTAAATGTCTGTGTGACATTCATGTATACAAGGCTGTTCCAGGGACTGTTAGTTGCCTGACTTACTGGATTTGCCAGGCCAGTCTGCCCTTCAGATTTATAGAAGAAACTACATATGGGTGGGAAGTTGTGTATAGGAATATACATGAATTTAAGTATAGTCTTTATCCTGATAAGGAAGTGTTTAATAAAGTATTAGTTAGTTATCTCCACCATGAGAGATTAATAGCCTCTACATACTAATACCAAACTGTTATGCCTTGCAATTCCTGTTGCCATAATTTTTAGCCTGGTTTCCTCAGGAAAACTGACTATCCTTTTCCTAAGGAAATTTCTGTATGTATATCCCATTAACTTTTTAGACATAGCTGAATTTGATCAGTAGCTTAACAGAATGGTAGACATCTCAAAGGTCATGTGCCACAATCTCCTCCTCTCCTGTCATGTGGTTATACACAGCATGGTCTTTTTGTGCACATGCAGCATTCCAGGCTTTTCTGATGTGAAGTGACTCTAATAAAGTGTCTCGTAATGGGAAGGACCAGCTGAGTTTTCAGGCAAATAACACTGAAAATGGGCTGGAGGCCACCTGGCCTATTCTTCCAGCCTGTGATCTGCACTTGAAAGGCACGTGGGAGGAAGCATGTGGGCTCTGGAACAGATATATTGTCCTGATGTCTGTGCATGTCCTGTGCACCCTAAGTTCCTCGCCTCGTTATTAAATCAAGATCGTCACATTATATATTTCATTCCCAGTGAGAAAATGGGATAGCAGATTTCTTAGTCTTGGCAGTCAGAGAGTGTGATAAGTGGAGATAAAAGTCTTTTGCTGAAACTTTCTTTTGAGTTCTTTAAATTGTGTAAGCAAGAAACATTAAAAAGGCACTAAAAGGCAATTCCTGTATAGTTTAATCCACTTTTAAAGGGCTGTCTAATGACAACAAAGTTAAGTAGTATGTTATACTGTGATGTTTTCCTTAAGCATATGGTAAAACATCCTCCAGATCCAATCCAATCAGGAATAGATTTAGCTTGATTTTGAGACCACAAAACCTGCGAGTAAGAGTTCTGGAATATTTTGAAGTGAAAAAGGTAGCATATCTTGGAAAGGAGGATGCATGGTATCAAGTACCCACTGTTCCTCTGATGAGGAACTGTGGGATGTCACAGACTTAAGCCTGCTTTTCTCTCTGGTGTCATCAAGTGGAAATTTTACCCCTTTCAGGGCAGTATTGTAAGTTGAAACCTATGAACACACTGCACCAACTCAACCAGATGGGAAGCCTGGAAGTATACTGAGGGACAAAATTTAGCTGCTGCAAGAAGCATTAGAAACTGGCAGTGATGTTTGTCCTGAACAGGTCCAGTGACAAACCAGGTATGCTGGGCTCAACTCCAAGAAAATGCAAAACTCACAACTGAATATTAAGCTAAAAGGACAGGGGAGTGGGGTGAGGGAGAAGAAGAAAGGAAAAGCAATACAGTTTAGAGGAAAGCACATATTTTTCCCTCTTATGTAAAATACAGGAAGTATCTTCAAGTGTTGTTGTCATTACCATTTTGATACAAGTAGTTCATGCTGCTATAGAAGAATTGCAATTAACACTGTTGACAGTGTCAGCGTAATTTCCGTTGTAGGAGGCACTGCATTCCTGTATCTCTGTTGGCTTGCAGAGTCTCAGTCCATACCAAGGAAGGGAGAATGCAACACTCTGAGCATGGAGATGCGTGATTTTGAGGCTGAAGATCACATCCCCCTCCTCTTTTCATGTATGGGTCTGTAATTACTTTGCTGTGGGTCTACAAAAGCTGTGGACAAGAGGACTCAATGACAGAAAAGTGATAGCTCTGGTAAGCCAGACTTCTATGCAGTATCTAATTTTAGTATTTATCTGAGCAGTGTGTAACTGAAAGTGTTGTCAAATGACAGCTAAAACCCTAAAATCATGCTCTATGACCATCTTTTTATCACTAGTTACAAGTAGCCATGGGGACAGGAGTCTAGGGTGTCTGTTTTGTTCTGTTGTTCAGTTCAAGACTGAAATCAGAAATAACTTTAAGTGAGAGTCAAATGTAGTCCAAGTCTGCAGGTGAAAATAATTTCAGGGACAGACACTCTGATCTGTCCATGAAAATAGCAGAAATTTAGAGATCAGTTTTTTAACTTAGTATTTGCAACTATTTAATTGAATTCAGAAACTGATGGGTGCAGTGTTTCCTTTCTAGCACACCTGCATGGAGGAAGATGTTATCACATCTGTTCAGGCATACATGCAGCAGCAGCAAATTATAAATACAATGTCGGTTGTTTTGTTCCTCCAGTTGCTATAGACAAACATCTGAAGTAAGGTAGAGTGGCATCTTTCCATACAGTCATACTCCGTATTTTCATTTCCTAAGACTGTTTCCATAGTACTTTAATTTGAAGTATACACACAGAAATAATGGCATTCTCATGACATCTGAGTAACAGTTGTTTACTCACTTGCCCCTTGTCAATGCAGGGGCAGGCTTACCATGTTAGGCTATCAACCATTGCTTTATTTACCACATTAGGCTATCAACTAGAATTCGTAGATAATTTATGTACTTATGTATTTGCAGTGTCTTTCTTCACATTTTCCCCAGTTCTCCTTTTTAAAAAGCTTTTGGCACAGGACACAGCTCTTCCTATACTCTTAAGTGATCCCCTCTGAGTCCTTCCCAAATTCTGACGTGGATATTGTTCAAGAAAGCAAAGGAATGGTCAATGAACAAATCAGAGAAAGAAAGAAACAATTAAGTCCTGTTAATTTATATTTAATGGAAGACATCCTTTTTTTTTTTTTAAATTCAGTATTAAATACCAAAACTTATGTCAGTTCTTAAAAATAGTTTTGCTGTAGCCCAAACAACATAAATTTATTGTTCTTAGGCATAAGAGGTGTCCTCTTGGTGGGAGAATTGTGTGGGAGATGGAACACATCCAGCCTCCAGACCAGCATCCTGTTTGTTATTCAGATGCCAGAATCTGTGATCAGTTGTGAAATACAAATACAGCCAACTTTCTGCATATGTTTTTGTGGCATTTGCAAAGCACCTATTATGTTTTGCCACTGACATGAGATTGCTGCAGAGCTGATTCATAGGTATGTAAAAAAGTTAATTATTTGGCATGTTGACTTTTTTACACTGACTTTTTATGACATTATGAGTCAAAATCAGACTCTTTGCTCAGTCTTCAGTGGTCTGGACTTGGATGTAGTTCAAGCTGCAGATGAAGGCTGTGGTCAACAGCCTTCTGGGCAGTGGAGACTTTTCTACAAGTGTTCAAGTCTGAATGGAAAATGGAAATGATTTTGGCTTTCAAGATTTTTCTTTGTTTTAATGAAAGTTTACAGTTCTGAACAAAAATCTGTGTGCAGCTATAACTCAGTTGAAATCTGTGAATGACTCCTAGGCAAATAATAACAAGGGGAAATTTGACAGAAACTGGCCCAAATTCATGCAAGCATTTGGACCAGTTAGCACAATTAATATTTTTTTTCTTTCTTTCATATTTTTTTTTAATTCCAGGAAATCTTCTTGGCCTCATTAAGGTAATTTTCAAGGTTTTCAGTCTTTGTAGCAGAAAGTTTTCATTGTTATCCTGAGACCTTTCAAGCATGGGTTGCTCAGCTGAGCAATACTAATAGAGGAATGAAGTGTTTTTGGAGTCTGTTATTAATGGAAATGTACCAACAAGGTAATTCAGGAGAATTTAATTTTATTTGAGGTTTGGAAAAAAAAAATATATATATGCAGGAGGGAAAAATAATCCTTTAGATGAATTATTCTGATTTAGATAAATGGTTCTCATTCCACTTAACAAAATGCATATTAAGTGGATTAAATATCATTCCAAGTAAGTGCAAGTAATGGACAAAACCTGACATCCACCTGCTGTGTCATTTCTACCTCTTAATGAACAGTAAATGATCCAGCTGTTTTGCTACATGCTCTGCAACATTTAGCCACAGAAATGGAGAGATGGCTATAGAAATATGTGGTAAAGCTAAGGTAGGTTCCTATTTAAAAGAAGGCGACCAAGTGTCCGTATGTAATTTGTGATCATTTCAAGAAAGGCTGCTTTTACATTTAATATAGACAGGAAACAGGTATGCCATGAGTGGCAGTTTCATGCTTAAAATCCTCTACTTTTAAGAATATGAGTGAAATGTGAAAACAGGTAGTTCTTAAACTGTATTTTACTCTGTTCACTCTAAGTTAGGAATAAGAAAATGTATATCAGACTGCTAAAAGAGAAGTCAGATCCTGTTATCTGATTTTATTGAATGGTTAAATGAACTTAGGATATACTTTGGTTCTTGGGACAATATAGCTTTTTTCTCATCTGCATCAAGGTGCTATTGCATAATTTTTAACTTGTTGCTGAAGTGACAGCTTGAAAAAATTTATCCTCTAAGCAAATTACCCCTAGTTTGCCATAAGCAGGACTGAAGTTTGTTTAGGAAACTGTCTTAATTGTTGTTCATTGCTGATTTTGTTTGGTCTTAGAGTTCTTTGTTGTGCTGGAGGTCTTGGTTTCAGGACAGTGTGAAAATTAAAGCAGCCATAGAGTCCCTCTTTCTTTTGAGTTCTTTGTATGTTGATGCAGCTCCTCAAATCTTGTCCAGAGGCAGACAGCCACATAATTTGCTAGATGAGCAAAAAGATAGCCTTAAAGGTGCTTTCTACATTGCTTGTCATCTTCTCATATTTTTGAAAAGGGATTTGAATGTGAGGAAAAGAAAGAGGACTAAAAGCAATGAGTATGTGTAAACTTTGTACAGTTTATTTCAATACCATAGCTTTTGAACAGGACAGGATGGTTTGTCAAAGCCAGGGCAGATAAAATGTTCATACAGCAAACTTCCTAATTTGTTGTTACTTTCTGTACAAACAAACCAGTAGTTTATAATGCACTAACTCTGCTCAAATTGATGGATGCTAAACCCCTGTGCCATAGAGGCAGCAGTGTTTCAGAATTATCATATTTGCAAATGGATATCTGCAAGTGCAGCAAAAGAAAAAACAACACAGAGAAAATGTAGGATGTGACTGATGCATGGTTATCTCAACATTCTGCAGAGCAGGGTAGACTGTGACTTCTGTGTCCTGAGGGACTGTTTATTAAGGAGAAAGTGTATCAATTTTTTTATTATTTTTTCATGTGTCTTAGGTTACACAGCTTTGCATGCTCAAAGCAGCATAATTCCTCTGGGAATGTCCACCCAAGGAGACTTGATGTGGATGTGCAGAGCCCCGAGGTGTCCTGGGATTCGTGAAGTGGTAGGGCTGCAAGGCAGGAGGAGCATTTCTTTCCTGCAGCATGACACAGAGGTTGTATGCTGTCATTTCAGAAACATAATAGCAAACTATAGATCTTTGCAGGTAGCAAATCTGTCCCAAGCAATATTCTGCTCATTGCCCTTTCAGGCAAAAATGGGGCAAAGGAATAGATCTTCATAACCGTACATGCTCAGTGGGTTTTCCTCATGGGCAAAGGATGTACCCTAATATTTTTAAGATTTTCTATTTGTGTGTTTTTCCATCCAACCTGAAATTTCAGTCATGCTAAAGCATCTTTTTAACTTCTCTGGGAATGTAAAGGCATTTACTTGGGCACATACGGCACACCTTGGGACATAGTGCTTGGTGCAAGAGTGAAAGACCTGTGATGTAAATGAGCATCAGACTGGCAGATTTACAGATGAGGTATATTTTGGAGTTGCATATATGACTGGACTGCTCTAAAATTTAGAGCTCATGTTTAAAAATGGAAAGAATGAGTACAGTGTAAAGCAATTGGAATTTCAAAAATGTAGGATCTCGCCCAATTGGCTTACCAGTGACAAAGTGTTACAGTCTGGTTTTTAAAGCTCTTAGAAATGCCTCTGCCTGAATTAAGGTGCAAATGAGACCATATGCCAAAGTCAATAATGACACCATGTGCCAAAATCAGTAGTATGGATTTTATTTGATAGTAAATAGGAGAGAGAGAGAGAGAGAGAAAGAGAAAGAAAGAAAGAAATAGAGAAGAAGAGGTGGGGGAGACAGAAAGAGAATGACAGAGACAGATTAAAGAAAATATCACCACTCCGTGGATCCCAACGATGTTCTGTTGATCCTCTCCAGCTGGTCTTCTTGGCGGTGAGGGTCCCTCAAAAAGCATAGAATCCAATGGATTAATATACACTCAGGCCAGGTGGGAATGCCCAGGTGCCTTCCTGGGGGTGGGGGAGAGGAGAGGGGCAGTTTGACAGAGTCTCTTGCAGCGGACTCTGGATCTGTTGCATCACTTTGCATCACGTGCAATGCTGTGGTGCAAGGCCTCAGTAATAAGTCTGGGGAGTGCCTTGGAGGGGTCTTTGATGGATTATAACACCCTTTCAGCTGCGTCTCATGTGAATGTCCTGTGGATGTGGCCCTTCCGGGGTTGGGAGTTTCACAGCTGGGCTGGTTTGTATACGGGAGGATGGATGTCCAGTGCCTCTGACCAGAGGTTACGCCACACCCCCGAAGCCTCCTCCTCCCCCCTCGGTTGGGGGGAGTCTGTAAACCTGGCCTCTGTGGGCTTTGGTGCCCTCCACCCCAAACTCAGCCAGGGATAATTTTCTGCTGCATTTGGCTTTCTTGTGGATGCATTCCTTTCCCTCAGCCGTGTTTGTTTCTCCCTAGACCTAAGATGATTGAACAATAGTGTCCCCTTTATCTTATCTAGGTGGCTTAACTCACAGTCCAAAGTTCCAGTCAGGCATCTTCAAGGAGGGGTGGGCTTCTGTTGTTGTCTTTATACAGTTTCTGCCATAATGGGCAAAACTCCTTCATAACAATGTTTAAGGCATGAAACATTTCAGTCTCTGACACAGAGGTGTAAGGAAAAAATAAAACAAGTTACAAATTAATCGATTAGTACTTCATTGTGTAGTAGACAAATCACTGATCTACCTGTGCTGATTCACATTTCTCTATTATTCATATACAGAACCTCACACTCTTCAGAGTGCATGCAAGATGGTCACTCTTTCAAGCTGTATCACAATATAATCTTCGTATTAGTCACACAGCAATAATTTGAAATAACATTAGGTGAAAGCAGCATTAGAATCTAATATTTTTCATGTCATCTTCTCCTCTGGAAATAAACTATACAAGGTGAGTTGCAGTGAAGCTTATACTCAGCTGAGTGAGTATGTGTTATACTTGTTTTCTCACATTGAGATATATTTCCTCAGCTATGAAATAAATAACTGATCATTTAAAAGGAAGACATGCATATATGTTATATAATTCGAGATATGCAGTTACAGGACAGGAAGTTCCATGCTGCTGGGTAGCAGTATACTGACAAAATACAGCATGTATTTCCAATAATAGTTCAGCTAACTTTATGACTAGAAAAGTTCCTTTCAAGAATTGCAATCTGGGATTCAGAAGGAAAAAAAAAGATGTCAGTGCAGAGTGAAGTATTTTCCATGCAAAATTATGTGCAAATGTTTTTCCTTTGGTGGCAAGGCTACAAACCATACAAGAACATGCAAGTGTACTTGAAGAGCTCTGTTGGCATTTACTACTTTCCTGATAATTTATTCTGGAAAAACAAACAAAACCCAGTTAAGCCAAAACATCTTCTAAGAGGATGCTCTAATAGACTCACCTTTGTCAAGTGTGTATAAGTGGAGAGAGGACTGTTAAGTACTCATCTCAAAAGAAGAGTCCTCTAAGCTGCAGATGTTTTCAAACAGTTAATCTGAGTGGCAGTTCTTGCTTTTGAAGAGAATGTTCCAATTTCAGAAGGCAAGTCCTCTTCTATTTTCTTCTTTCTCACACAGTAAATTCACTGTATCGTGTGAGTCTTAGTCTCATGTTTGTCTATGCTTTGGATAGATGATGCAGCATTCATCTTGGATGCACAAAATGAAACTCATGTGTCATACCTTGTTAGCACAGGTATGACAAACCTCACAAATTTTGTCTCACAAATTCCATACTCCATATGTGCAGGTACCATGGGAATCATATGAATAGCTAGGGTTTGACTAGTTGATGTTGGCAGTGAGACAGTATTCAAAGAAAGCTGTAATGAAAATTGCTCTAATAAGTTACTTCACATGCATTTCTGAACGAGTGAGTGAGTATTGATAAGCAATACAAGTAATTAGGAAAGTGTATAACGAAGGTCCCTGTATGTATAGACTTTGTTGCATATGATTCCTGTTAGCACCTACACATCAGGTAATCCTAGCAGAGCATGAGCTAAAGCAGTCTATTTTTATACTTTTTTAAAAACACAAAAACTTGTTTTTGTTAATTCATCAAGATTTTGATTAATTTTAGAAGTTAGGATCTCTAAATTGCATAGGTTTTCAAGCTAAAGAGAGCAAGGTTAATCTATGAATTTTTACCTTCAACTACCTAGTAATACTATCTACATAACATTTAATGATATCCAATTTAATTATGAAACATCTGTGATGGAGGCTGCATAACATCTTGCCTTAAAGACAGTTAAAGATAAAAACAGGACCACTTTAGGAATACTGATGATGATATTTAGAGCATGTCAATTATGTTTTGCTAACTGAAGGGGAAATGCAAGACCATGCTGTGAAATATCATTCATGAAGATATTTTGAAGTATACCAAGGTGAAATAGTTCTGTACTCTCTGAGCAACCTCAAGTAGTGTCTGTGGTTGTGGTGGTTTGACTCTGGCTAAAGGCCAGGTACCTATCAAAGCCACTTTAACATTTCCCCTCCTCAATGGAGCAGAAGAGAGACAATATAACAAAAGATTCATGAGTTGAGATAAGGATAGGGAGAGACCACTCATTGATAGCTGTCATGAACAAAACAGACCCAACCTGAACAAATTAATTTTATTTATTACCATTCAAAATCAGAGCACGAGAATGAAAAGAAAAACAAATATTAAAACCAGCTTTCCCCCAGTCCTCCCTACTTCCTGGTCATAACTTCATTCCCAATTCTCTATGTCCTCCTCCACAGCAGTGCACATGGGGAAAGTTTCTAGCAGCTTCTCAGAGAAGCTACCCCTATAGATCCCCCACTACTACTGCTTTGCCACATGAACTCAATACAGTGGATCTAGTCAGCTTTTACATATGTGTAAAAGCAATCTTATCTCATGTAAATGTTAGGTATGTTTATTTCGTTTGCATAAATGGTGAATACATAATGCACCAAGTGGTAAAACATAACTGCAATATTGTTTCTTGGAAAATGCAGAACGAAAATAGGTTTGCTGCTATTTCATTGCAAGTTTCTTTGACCTGTGAATCAATCCCTTGAGCCACAAGACAGCTCTAGTGTAAATAATTGGAATTAAGCTTTTTCACTTTTCCCCTAGTCCTGTTTAGAACAAAAGGTATATATATATATATATATACACATACATACATATACATAGAAGTATAGTTATAATTTTTATAACTTTTTTATACTTTTTTATAAGTATGCTTAAATCTTGAGTCTATTAAAAAATTTGGTCTCATTTTGGGAGCAAAGCTTACATCAGTTCTTGGGCCAAACAACGTCTGTCTGGCATGATATAACATTAGTTGAAAACAAAATACATGATATATTTATCCACTATAAGATGTGAGGGTTTAAAATCAGCCACAGAGTACATGAACCAGAATGAGTGGAATTACAGTAAAAATGTTTTATGGTAACTCTAGTAATATAGGAGATAGTTGTATCCATTTAGCAGTGCAGTTTTTCTTTCTTAAAAAAGATGCAGTTGCCTTGTAATGGGAGGAATCCTAGTTATACAATGGTACAACATTATGAAACTTGTGGCAAAGGTCTGCTACTGCAAATACTTATCTACAAGCAATACTTGGTGGGAGTGTGTTGGTACATCTGTGTGCAGTGGACAGCGTTGGTAGCACCTTGCTTCTTTGATCGAGAATTGGGCTGTTTATCTTTGCACCCGTTTCCTCTGAGACATTTTTAGAGGAAACACATTTCGAAGTGTAATGCTGTGCTTGCCTATGCTGGAGAAGTACGTTATGGCTTTTCCTTCCCTTGTAAAGAGAAGCAGGTGGCAGTGCAGAGCACAGTGCTGTGCATAGGATAGGTGTGTAAGCAGGCGGTGATATGACAATGAGCCTTCTGCCTGCATGCTCCACCCCAAAGTGTAGCCCTGTTCACAGGCTTCCAGATGCAAGTGTAGGAGCGCAGCATGGAGGCTGCATTTCCTGTTCCCTTGAGCCTCTGATGCACTGCTGCATTGACATCCTTTGCTGCTCTTTCAGATCCCCTCTGTAAACCTCATGTCTCCCACACATCCTCTTCCAGACTGCTTCACAGAGGGGAAGTCTTCCCACCCTTCTCCTCCCAGAAGGCAGAAGAGGAGTGATAATATAGACTATAGTCATTAAATGTAGACTTGCCCAGGGAGTCATCATCTCACATACCTTTGCACCTCCCCCTGACTGGCATCCCCTACTTCTTCCCCCCTTCCAGGGTCCCACACTTCTCAGCTCAAAAATCCTGTCCTTTTCTAGCTCCAGCTCCTGGCACAGATTTCCAATACTTACCTCACAGCTGTACTTACAAAAAAATTCATTCAGAAAAGACCCCAGTAGCTTAAAAGAGAGGACCAGGATGAGAAAGATGGACCATTGTAGACTTTCTCAGGCCCTTGTTTTTTCATTTGAAAAAGATTGTGGTGATAGACGTGTCAGACTCATTACAATCCGGTTTAAACCCAAAAAAGCAAAGAAATATAAGTCTCTGTGTATAAACAGGAAAGGACTTAGAAGGTTCAAAATATACCCAAAAATGAGATTAAAACCAAACGAGGTTAAATGTTGGTGCCAAAAAATTGGTCATTTTTATTTAATAGTAAAAGAGGCAAAGAGAAAGAGAAAAGAAAGAGAGAAAGAGATAAAGAAGTGTGCGTGGGAGGTGGGGGGACAGGGAGAGAGTGACAGGGGCTAGGTGGAAGCATATCACCCGTCCGAGGGTCCCAACAATGTCTCGTTGCTCCCTTCCACCTGGTCTTCTTGGTGGTGAGGGTCCCACGCCATGCCGCCACATGCCGCGCCACACACGCTGCCACATGCCACGCCGCCACATGCCACGCCGCCACACTCCAAAGAGTATAGAATCCCGTGGGTTAATATAGCGTTGGCCAGATGGGAACACCCACGTGCCTCCCTTGTAGGGGACCAGTGACACTGTCCCTTGCAACACTGAGTGTCTGTTGCATGATCTCTGGTGCTCTGGTGCAGGGTCTGGGGACCCTTTTTGAGGGGGGGCTTTGATGGGCCATGTCACCCCCTGTGTCCTTCGTGTGGATGCAGCTTCTCCCCGGGTGAGGGGCCCCTCAGCTGAGCTGGTCTGCACATCGGAGGATGCGCGTTCACTGCCTCTCACCAGAGGCTTTCCAACACACACCCAAAGCCTCTCTCCCCCCGCCCCTTGGTGCGAGGGTCTGTTCGAGCCTGGCAGCTGATAGCCCTGGGGCTGTGGTCTCCACCCTAAAGGTGTTAAACTTGTTCTTTGTGAATGTCTCCAGCCCTGAGTTGTTACTTTATCTTATCTTCATCAGCGAACAGTGTAGGGCCTCTCAGAACCCCATTCAGGGTGTGGTGGTCTCTTCTGCAGCTTTTGTAACACAGTTTTGCTACGATAGGCAAAAGTCTTCCATGAAAATGTTTAAGTCATAAACTATAATATTTCAGTCTTTCATGACTCTGAAGAGGAACATTGCTGCTATGGAAGAAGGTGCTTCAGAGGTAGGAGGCAACTGGAGTCTGCCTAGGCAGCATTTGGAGGGGGCAAAGGGAAAAGATTATGAGCAAAGGAGTGTCTGTTGTATGGTGTAACTGAGTATGGTGACCTCTCTAGGGTTGTGTTTATCACAGGGTCACTTACTGTTTTGTTTCCAGTCTTCATGTTTTAGAGGGCTAGGAAACCAATGGTACTTTGGCTTACATTCCACATCTTGATTTCTTGCTTTTTCTTTCATATTGTCTGCACAAAGAAAGTGCAGTCTAGGTTTAAACTAGGGCTGTTTTTCTCCTCGAGGCTGATGTAATTCTCCTTAAACAGAGATATTGTGGTTTAATCCCAGTCAACTATCAAGCAATGTGCAGCTGCTCGCTCACTCCCCCACCAGCAGGATCATGGACATAAACGTAAAGGTAAAAGCTAGAAAACGTGGGTTGAGACAAAGATAGGTTAATAGGGAAAGCGAAAGCTGTGCACACAAGCAAAGAAAAAACCAAAGAATTAGTTCGCTGCTTTCCATGGGCAGGCAGACATTCAGCCGTTTCCAGGAGAGCAGGCATAATGGTGTATAATGGTTACTTGAAAAGACAAATGCCATCACTCTAAACATTCCCCCTTCCTCCTTCCCTCCAGCTTTATATACTGAGCATGATGTCATATGGTGTTAAATATCCCTTTGGTCAGTTTGGGTCACCTGTCCTGGTTGTGTCTTCTCCCAAGCTCCCATGCACCCACAACTTCCTTGCCATCTCTATATTATCAACACTGTGTTCAGCACCACTATGAAAACAATTAATTTTACCCCATCCAAAAACAGGACAAGAGACCAAAAGGATTTTGTTGCAGCTTTTGCATTAGCATTCATATGTCAAGATTAGAAAATGTGTAACCACACACCAGGGTCCAGGGTTTGACAGTACAGGAGAAAAAAGTTTGTCTCAAAATCAAGTTTCCTTTACAGTGCAGGAATCCATTTTCCTTTTGACTGTCATGGGAGCTGGAAAGCCAGAAACTTGCCTGGCAGTAAACTGATTTTGGGCTAGATTTCCTTACCTTTACACTGAACACCTTATTTCAGAGGGCCTATTTGCTCACACAGGAGGATGAGGTTCTGTTCAGTAGAGGAGGCAGAACCATTCCTTCTGAGGCTCCTTGAGCTATTGCTTTATTTGTAAAGAAGCACTTTCATTCCCATTTGCTATTTTCTTTGTGGAATTTATTTATTAAAAGTGAAACATGGGATGCTTTGTGGAAAACATACTAACATGGAAAATATTTATCTTCCTGTCATCCTTGGGAATCCATTTCTCATGGTATTACAATTTGTCATTTTCTCTGACTGAAGAAATGGTATTATTATATTTAAAATAAATGCTGAAATGATATATCCATTTGTCGCAATGTGGACACAACCCGGGGAGAAGAGAGGCAGCCGAACTCAGGAGTAACAGGACAGAAAGGCCTTTATTTATTTATATACAGATGGGTTTTATACCCTAGGTCGTTTGGGATAATAAAAAGTCATTGGATCTTTAGCCAACCACCCCCCAGGTTTATTGGCTAGATCCTAAAACACCCATTTACTAAACAATCCTTCAGACTAACAATAACAAAGTGCAAAACACCTCACAAGTGCAAGATAGAAGAATTATTTAGAAAAGCTTTCTAGCTGTTTTTCAGCCAGCCTGTGAGAAAGTGAGAATGCTCACGGACACAGGCAGATACTGGAAAATCTCTCTTCTACCAAGCTTTCAGCATCCACATCCATTAAATAAAATTTACATAGAATGTCTTAATATATACTCTTTTTTACCCAGGAACATTAGATATACCTTCTTAGAAAACAGTGTGGTTGCAGATGACTTCATTTATTACTAAACAGAGCTAAGTAAGCATTCAACCTAAAGTTTTGTCTAAGTTAATAGCATTTCTCTAAAATATAATATTTTCATGTTAGCAAAAATGAACAGAAGGAGACAAAGAACACTATGCCCAAATGAAATCATAGGGTTGATTTTCAGGTAGGCATACTAAATTTGGTAAAATTAGAAATATTCCTGCATAACTGGATTAGTATCTTTCTTATTGCTTCTGCATCACTTGCTGTGCTCACAGAGTGGTAACAATAGGTATTTTCTGCCTTTGGGATATCCGTGCTGGAAGAATGGCTGGAGGAATCCTAAGACTTCTGGATCCATTCATTCAAAAGCATTTTCCTAAATTTATCCTTTTAAACCCAATAAGTCTGAGTTTTAAAAATACCTTGTGGTACCATATGATAAATATAATAATGATTAAAAAGGAAAACTACTCTCTTAGACACATTTTAATGACATTTCATTATTTTTAACAAGTGAACTCATGTCTTAAATTTGACCATTTGTAGTAGGAAACTATACCACAGTCACGTGTACCCCCTTTTTTGTGTCTTTCTGTGAGTCCACGATGATATAATACAGCACAAATCTGTTTTATCTCAGTGGCATCTTCCCTAGCTAACATGCCCAAGTAAACAACAAACACTGATCTGAGGCATCGCATGTTTGCTTGAGATTCCTACAGTACTTACGGAAGCCAAAAGGACATTTGAAAGATGAGCTGATGTTTCTAGCTCTGAATATTTGCCCTGGCATTATTTGCAGTTCAATATGAAAAAAAGTCTTTATAGGCTGCCATACATAAAGAAATCTTTGCACAATTTCAAAATACAGGGACTGGTCACAGGGCAGAGCAGAAATTTCAGTTCATTGGTAGGATTTTCTTGATTTCTTTTTAGCTGCTTTAAGCTTCATAAAAGGACTGGGCTGAACCTCTTCCCATGTATTTTAAAGACATGAGGACATGGGCTGAGATGCAAACTACTTGGTAGGTCTTGTGCCAAGCCTCAGCTGCCTTCCACCTGCAGGAAGGCTTCAGCACTGTCAACATTAGATGAACTCCCAAGGAGGGATGCATGAAGCCAGCAGAAATTTCTGCAAGGGGAGGGGAATTAAAAACCTCTTGGAGTTCTACCCCATCCTCAATGTTTGGGGGTACATAAGCAAGTTCAGACTTCTCCCACCTCCTTTTTGTGTCACATAGTCATTGTAGTCACCTGCACAGGCTCTTCAGTTAGGTACATACCTCAGAGACTAGTTATTCCTTACCTTCTCAGGAGGCACTTTGTATCTTACCTTCTCTGACTTCCGTAGTGAAATCATAGCTTTCTTTATTGCTTCCTGCCTTGGTATCAAAGCTTTGGCAGTGGAGGGACTGTTGTGAAAAGGGCACCTACTTACCACATAGTGAGCCTCATGTAAACACCTCAGGACATTAGATGAGAATGTTACATGTGACTGCAGTGTTTACTCCCCCTGATCAGAGCCTCAGGCAGCCCAATTCCTTTACATGAGGCTGGCAGGCTGTGCTGGGATGCTTGTGTCCCTTTCCAGTGACTAGGCCCTACAGTGTCTGTAATCTAAGGGCCATATTTCTAGAACATGAATAAACCTCATCTACTCAAGTTAGGTGTGTTTGACATAAATAGTTACTAATGTGAAAACGTAATGAGGTTATCTTAAAGATGCCACACTCAGCATTCAGTAGAGGTGATGTTAGTGCCTCACTTGGTAATAGTCATGTGTAGGCTTATGAAAAGTCCAACTTCAAAGAACCATGCTGTAGAAAAGAGTATAAAAAATGAAAGAAATATGGAGAAAGAAGGAGAGGTTTATAGTGGAAAAAGGTTGAACATCATAACTTTCTGCAGGGAAAGGAGATAAAAACCAAAGACGGACTGTTTTACATTACCTTTTTATCCGAAGCAATGGTAGATGTTACAGGTTAGCATGGTCTGGTCTTATTACACCAGTTTGGTTTGCCTCCTTATTTGCAACTATCCATGTATGATTTAGGACTGATGCAGTTCGAAGGAAACAGGCTTGTTTTCACAATTTTAATGCATTTAGCAACCACTGTAGTTAGTGGGGCAAGAGACTGGTACAGAACTAACACTGAGGGCCCCATGGCAAATCATCTGTTACCCTATCTGTCTGCCCAAGACTTAGTGACACATTAGAGTCCTGGGGCCTTGTGGCTGCATTTAAAGCTTCAAAGCTCATTAACTTGGCAATTTGTGGAAAATGGTTTGGCACCTTGCAGACCCTGCCTAGTATATTCTGGGCTGGGATTTAAGGTTTTTTTCAAAAGAATCTACCCAATGGTTAACCGTGTCTGCAATCATATACCTCTGTTAACTAGCTTCCTTCTCAGCGGAGAAAAGTTATGTAATCTGTTTGAAATTTGTAGTGCCATTGAAAATATCATCTCTCACTTCAAAAAGTAATACAAGTCTTGCAAGGAGGGATATGCAGTGGTGGGAAGTGTGGAGGGAAGAGAGAGAGAAAAGTGCTCGGTCTCAAGATATTGGTAGGAAAGATGTTGAGGTAAATATTTCAATTTCAAGCTTTTGTTCTGTCTGCCTTTCACATTGTATGTAAGCACCAGGCTACTCTGCTTTAACGTGCTGTTGCAGAAAAAATCTTAGGTCATCTTGTGAGTCATCTCTAAATTTTATTTCCACCTATTGCTTCCAGGAATGGAAGGAGGAGGGACCTACAATCCGAAAATTCTTGTGTACTGTGCTGGCTTTATCCTGTGTGCCTTTTTGTTGCTGCTTAAAGTCAGTACTCAAGAGTTTTTTCCCCAAATATAATAGCTATTAAATTATACGCAGTGTAATATCTTCCTGGTGTTACAGAATACACTTCTGTCTCGTTATCGTGTAACAGATTAGAAGACTGACAAATCATTTGTTATATACCTATAAAGTGACATAGAAATGAAAGCATCTCAAAATTTATAAGGAAAATGATTGCTTCAAGTGGTGTGTCAAATCCAATATGACTACCCGTGCAATACATTTGTGGGAAAGCTACGTTTTTGATAAAGAGAGAAATGGAATCTTACCAAGGTATCAGTTATAAACTTATTGGTAAAGTGGTGAGACCAATCTATGTTTTGCTTTATATTACTGGGAAATACAGTTTGGCTTACTTGACAGATAAGGAAACTGAGGAAAAATTACGAAAGATACTTTGAAATAAATGCAGTGTTATTTTACTACCTCTATGAAACTATCCATCTGTGCTTGTTTTCTTAAAGATGTCTATATGATTAAAAAAGGCCGTATGGGGACTTCATGTCAGAATTGGGATGAAAGTTCAGGATGAATACTGAACAGGTTTTTTGGGGTGAACAACCTGCCCTTAGATGCAGACTTTGTCAGTCTTAAGCTAATTGCAAATTTGATTTTGAATCTCATAAAACTGGGAAAATATGTATGAGGAAAAGCCAAAAGGAAGCAAGCCTTTAATGTGTGTCAGTATCGAATTTAATTCTCTGTGTCTCCTCACCCAGCTCCATTCTCTCACCTCCCCAATTTCCTTCTTTGTGTCCAGATTTGCCAAATCAGCCCGCCAGCCAGAAGTGACAGTCTGCAGTAAGAAAATGAGAATGAGTCCCTACACTTGTGGTCAGAGCACATGCCTGGGACAGAGTGACCTGGCTTTAGGGCCCTGCTCCAAGGATTATTCAAGTATTTCTCACAAAGCAGAATAACTGCAATGGGAGAGACTGAGGAAAAGGCAGGCATGAGGTCTCTTTCAAGGTGCTAGACTTTCTTCAAATCCCTCCATGGAGTGAGGAAGTACAAATGAAAAAGAGGCCTTTCACACTGATCAAAATAAGCTGCCCACCCCATTCCCCATAGCAGCAAGTTTGAAGGGCAAGGAGAGAACAAAGGTGATTGCACCCTTTTCTTCCTTGTTTTGCAGTCTGCACATTCATTTCAATTACAAATTCCTCTACTCTTTTTTCCAACTAAGAAAAACTTTTATTTCTTTAGACAAGTCATCTTGATCTTCTGTGGAAATAAAAACAAATCACTCATATGTCAAGACTATCAGCTAATAATGCATTCTTCTTGAAAGTAATCTTCTTCCTTAAAGTCTTTGTGTTTATTTCTTCCAGACAGTATTAGACAGTCATAGAATGTCCTGAGTTGGAAGGGACCCACAATCAAAGTCCAATTCCTGCCCTGGACAGGACAGCCCGAAAGTCACACCATGTGCCTGAGAGCATTGTCTAAAAGCTTCTTGAACTCTGGCAGGCATGGTGCTGTGACTGCTTCCCTGGGGAGCTTGTTCTAGTGCCTGACCACCCTCTGGACAAAGAACGTTTTCCTACTATGTCACCTAAACCTCCCCAACACAGATTTATGCCATTCTCTTGGGTCTTGTCACTGGTAACCAGAGAGAAGAGATCAGTGCTTACCACTGCACTTCATCTCAACTGGCTGGTGATGATGTGTCTGATAGACCCTAGGATACAATTGGCCCTGCTGACTCCTCATTGCTTCTTTTAGGTTACGGACCCATGCTGCTAGGACAAAAGTGGGTTTTCCATCTCATCTTCTCATGTCTTCCCCATGCTCATGCAGGAAGAACCTCAGGTTGGCTTGTGGGATGTACCCCCTCTCCCTAGCTGGGGAACTCCTGCTTCTGATAGCAGGGACTCTGGTGTGTACTGATGAAACTTGGGGAAAGTCCTCTTTAAGCTCATTCCTGAGTTTCTGACTCTCTTCAATCCTTTCTTCTGGTTTCCAAATATGCTCAGTCAAATCTGTTTCCACTGCGGAGATTGGGGCTTCTGTTGTGGTGTGGACAGTATCTTCATATGTTTGTAGCATTCTAGTCATTAATGCTCACTGTCTCATTTCCCTCATTCCATTGCAGCATCTCTAGGAAGCGGGAGTATGCTTGGCCAGCATGGAATGAGTTTGAGCCATATCAGTGTTGAACATTTTACCAGGACTGGACTCTTGATGGTTTGGTCGTCATTTGAGAAAAGGATCTCTATCACAGGCAGTTCTGGCAAGCATTGGATTCCTTGCTCCATGCTGTTCCAAGGGCCTTGCTGCAGCTGGAGGTCTTCTTGGCAAAGGTGTCTCTCCTTCAGGCTCATTAAGAGTCGCGTCCAGAGGTTGAAAGGTGTGGGCCTTCTCACAATCCCCTAATTTATATGCACATCAGGCGACACAGATCCCAAACACCTCACTTCAGTACCACCCAAAACTGTAGCATCACCTGCAGTGTCCCAGATTCGGATCAACCAGCTCAATATCAACTCATTGATTCATTGGGTGAAGTCTTTCCTCACATTGTGGAGACTTTCTAAGGATAAAGATTCAGTAATTATTTCTGGCTTTGATTCCTCTGCTGGCTGTGAGGGTCCTGCCTCCCCATTGTCATCCACTGGGTGAATGGATTTGTTCTTATATTCCCTCCTCTGGACAGGGGCCGGCTTAGGTTGCCCTTCTGGTTTGACTGCAGCCTGAGCGATTATGGTGTCTGTGGATTTGTTCTCCTTCCCTTCTGGCTGTAGGTGCTATTGTGTGTAATAATGACCAGCATGCAATTAGCATTAGCCAGGGCTCAGCACAGTGCAATAAGTTGCCCCTCTTCGGAGCTGCCACTGCAATTTTCTTTCAGATATTCTGCTCTTATCTGGATTCTGAATTTGTTCAGGGGTAAAGTTCCAAACCATTGGGGCAGAGTATTTCTTCAGAATCTGATCTATATCCTCCCACATTCCATGCGATTTAGGGTTTTCCACCACTTGGAAATATCTCGGGGAAACTTTCCTGGAAATCTCAGCCCCATGTTTCAGGCCTTTTGGAGGAGACATAGCAGAATTAACAACAAAAATATAGTGTCTTTAACACCCAGAGTGAAATCAACATTTTCAAAGTGTGACATGTCAGACCTGAGGGGAAGAAGGAAAAAGAGGCATATCTTGGGCAAATTGTACCATATATATGAAGAAGTATACAAGGCTAGGTGCCACAGCCCCATTAGACTGAGAAGCATGGTGACCAGTGAGTTCTGTAGGCAATACAAAATGTTTCAGTCAAAATTGTTAGTTTTTCACTTTCTCTTTCATGTCTCTTTAGTTGGATCCCAAATTTGTCTTGGTTTAAGATAATTTAATGGGGTAGACACTTGAAAATGCATCACCTCCTCTTTAATTTTAACCAATCCCTTCCCACCGATAAGGAAGAATGAATACAACTAAATATAAGGGAAAAAATAACAGTTTACTAAAAAATGAAACAGCAGCAGGCTGAAAAATAACCATGAATAATCACTAGATATAAAACTGCTGAATCTCACAGAGTCCCTGGGAAAAAAAGGAAAGCTAAAATGGCAGAGAAACCCCTGCCCCAATATAGTGTCCTCCACAGATGACTGCATATTCTGAGAAACAATGGGAAAATGGTAGGCAAACCCTCCCCCCAGGATGGCGCCCTCTGCAGATGTGTGTTCTGAGAGACAAAGGGAAAGGGTTCAACCCCCACTGACAAATGCAGTGGAGGTTCCCCTAATTGTTACGGGGGACACAGACAGAAATGGTGGAGAGTCCCCTCTCTGGGCCATGTAGCCAAGAAAGAGAATGAAGGAAACAACACGGCAAACAAGCCTCCGTTGTTCCAAAACTCCCTTTCCCCCCCAGACGAACAACGGGAACTGGGAAAAACAAAACCTAGAAATACTATTTCTGGCCAAAAAAAGTCGATGCTGCCAGAGAGCTGACGCAAGCTCCCGTGTGGCGGCTCAGCAGGCTTCCTCCCTCTCCTTCTCTGCCTCTTCCTCAGTTGGCTCTACACCAGTTCCCTACAGTGTCAGCTCTGCAGCCACCAAGCCACTGGTGTCAGTCCTGCTGTCTTGGGTCCTTGTTCCAATGAAAGACAGACTCCCAAGCACTGAAGAGCAGTGCCCAACCTTGACCCACTCCAGCTTCACACTATGGAGAGGTGTTGCAAAATTCACTCTGAAACTGTTTTGAATTATGAAATACAGCTTCTTGGTTTGCTACTGCTCCTACTTGGGAAAAAAAAAAAAAAAGAAAGAAAACCAGAGGGGAGCCTCCGCCCATGTTGCCTCAGCTCTGTCTCCCTGCAAGAACAAAAGGAGACCAGAAAGAGCCAAGAGAGCTCCGCCTGAGTGTCCTGACCTTAAAAAGCCTGGGCAACCTGCAGCCCAATGGTTGTGTTTCCGGTTGCATTTTTGGGTCTTAAAGAGACTGTAAAAATTTTGGGCACAGATAGATATGGAATACAAAAACATTTTGGTTTACCCAGGACTGCAATTTAGCCAATTCAGTAGCTGTAAAAGGTATTTCTTTTGTGACCACAGCTGGAAAAGCATCTCCTTCATACTGATATCCAGTTTTAAGGTCTTAACTTTTTTATATCCAATTGCTCTAGGAGCTTTTTGGCTTCTTTTATTTATTTTTGAAGGTAAAGAGGCTCATCATGGACTGCCTTAAAATTCCTTGCTTACAGATGCTCAACTAGAGCTGTTCTGAGTCTGAGTGGCACTAATGCTCTTCTAATTGATCTCATAGTCCATTGACTAAATCCTGCAAAGAATGTATAACCTCTGCCTCCTTGCTGGTTCTTTGTGATTTTTCCTTTATAGCAGCAGTTAGTGCCGCCCCAAGTATAGCACAGACAATGATTTTATCTTTCCCTTTTTGCATTTTTCCTGTGGCCTATATGCTAGTAATGCGATCAGCTATCACCTGTTTATTATCCCAATTAGTTTGTGTCCACTCCAAATCAAGGGCAGAGGGACAATTATCAGACTTCTCCGGGAGAAAAAGCAAAACATTAGCCTTACCCTGGTCATCCTGGGTAACCATGTTTCCTTCAATATCCCTCGGAGGAAGACAATGCCTGCTACGTGGGAAGAACACTAAAAGTGCGGTTCTGTTTGTTAAATGGCACTTTGGGTCAGAGAACGGTATCCTGTCCATGACACCAATTAAAATGTTGCAGTTCGATAGATGTTAAAGTCCTCTGCTCAAAATAAGGTACAAAAAAGACCAAATGTGGGTTCAGCAATTCCAACTTTATTTTGCAAAATTAATTGTCTAGGGGAGAGAGGGAGGGGGAGAGACAGAGAGGAGAATGGAGGGAGGGAAGGAGGGAGGGTAGAAAGAAGGGAGGGGGAAGGACAGAGATAGTGCAAGTAGAAAATAGCACCATGGATCCAGCAGAGTCCCAGTGGTCCTTCAGTGCCCTGGGCTTCTCGGTGGTGGGGTCCCTCAGATTGACTCCCTGAGTCATTTTCATTTGCATGAAGGGCGAAGGTAGGAGTGACTTTCAGTTCCTCATTAACATGGGAGGCAAGACTAGTAGTAGTTTTCAGTTCCTCATATAACCTGGTAGGTGAAAGTAGGAGTGGTTTTGCTGTGGTGCATGCTTGGGACTTAATTTGGAGGTTATCAGAGGTCTGCTGTGGGGATCATATACTGTAATGGAATGTTGGGTGAGAAGTATCAGCTTTGGTCCTGCCTATGCAAACTCAGAATGGAACAGTTTAATTTAATGTGATATTATGCAGTGTGAACATGTTCTAGAAGATAGGTTGTGATCTGTGGAAGAAATTGCCACTCTAAAGAAATCCATATATATCTGAGAAAAAATGTGCAATGTTTCCCTTTACTATCCTTCTGCACTGTAGATCCTTTAATCTTTTCATGCTAGGACCATTCCTATCATTCCATCAGCTCCTTTCTGTGTAATACCAAGAACTTGCTGTTCACATTCAGGAATGTACAGGCTGTTCACAGGGATATAACTGCAGCATCCATTTAAAAAAATCTGCTCCATCTTATGCCCTTCAGGATCATGTGTGAATTTCCCTATGTGTTTTCTACATCTACCTGCTTGAGGTCCCCACTGGTGATGGGTGAAGTACCAATATAATCTCAACATTGTGACTTTAAACTTAAGGCTTGACATGATACCAAAGCTCCCAAGGGTCAATGCTAACTTTGTGTCCTATTCCCTGTACTATTTGGTGTGGTCCAGTTTATTCTGCACCCTGTGTTCTGTGTCTTCTTCGTCTCCACCTTGAAGACCTGTGCTCATGTGAACTACAGAGGAAAAATGTTGGAGAGCATTTAGGCTTCGCCTTCCCACCCATCCCTCTTCCCTGTCTCGTCCTGAGGAGGTGCTAGGGGAAAGAGCTGATGTTACAACCTGTGATCCTTCACCTGAGATTGTGCTAGGGGCATCAGGGACAATACAGGAGATCTTGGTCCTGCTCTGCATTCATGAGCAGCAGTCCACATGAAGGGACTGCTTCCCTTCCTTGCCGGCAAGACCTGACCAGTCCAGTCCTTACCCACAGATTGCATAGCCATTATTAAGCCCTTCCCAGTGTCATGGGACGAGTGGAAGCCTAGACAAGCCTCAGATTTTGACAACAGTTTAAGTTTAATGAATCACTCTTGTCCACAAATTCTAATGATGGCAAATCACGTCTATTTATCAAAATGAATTATTTATTAAACAGACAAGAGATAACAGATAAAGATCATAATCAGAATTACTTACTACAAAGTATAAAAGTAAAGAACTACTAGTAGATTGCAGCATAACATATAACACTGCACTATATCAAGGTATCTATAGTTAAGCTACCAAAAGAAATAGTATTGATTAGGAGTCGAATGTAACTTACCGCTGAAATGATGATAATGTACACAGATTCCTTCACTTAACCCCTGGAAAGTAACTGTAAAGCAGGCATCCCTACTCATGGGAAAAGCTCCATACATTTCCAGGCAAATGTATAGAAGATTTCTGCTTTGCGAAAGTTTGGTGTAGCTTTTATAATTTGTAAAGTGACTGTCTGTCAGTCAGAACAACATATCTTGCCAGATCTCACTTCATGTTTATTGGCAGTTGGGAGGTGCCAGACCAATGTTAATCCCATGGCACCAAAATAACTCACTACAAGACAGCTTGTCCTGTTTGAGTTATCTGACTGGTTAACAAGATAAGCTCTTGTGGGGTGGTGAGATGCCCTGCTACACCCAGGCTTTTGGTAATAGCATATATAGTGGCACTTTTTTAGACAGTGGGATGCCAATGTCATTGCTCTTTGCAGGTGTTTGTCTGTCTGCCAGAGCAAGTGGGATCATTGAATATAATAGTAACATTTCCTTTCTTAAAGAAAAATAAAATGCAGTAAAGAAAAACTATAAATTTGCAAAGGAAGTGATGAGGACTTGTCAATTTATTTTAAAAAAATCTTTTTTTCTCAGGTTTTTTTTTCTGAACAAATTGATATTGTTCTACAGTTGCCTGAGTTCCTCAAAGGGATTTGGGTTCCGTCATTGCTCTGCTCTTTCCCCACACCACACTCCGTGAGTGAACTGCTTCTTTCTCTGATGTAGTATGTCAATACCTGTCAGTGTAACAGTGGAGTTGAGAGTCCTATAGTCCTGATCCTGCAAATACTTGAAATTTTGGAATTAATATACATAGGTGTGATTAAAAATAGTGGTGAACAGTGTTGTCAGGATCAAAAGCTACATTGGTGTCTTGGGAATGGTTTATTATCCCATCCCATTTTTGGGGTCTTTGATCTGTTTTGTTTTGTTTTGTGCCCAGGGGTGGTGGCTGTCTCTGCCCCACCCCCCATCCTCCCTGGCTCTGGGGCTGTCGCAATGAATGGAAGCTGAGCTGGGGTTTCCGGGGGCAGCTGGGGGCGGGGTGAGAGGCAGCCTTCTCTCTTCCAGCGGGCACTTGGACTGGACGCACTCGGCTGGTACCTCTGACCAGGGATCCTGCTGTTTCTTGGGTGATGCCTTCTTCTTCTTGGTTTTGTTTTGCTTCTGTGAAAAACGAGGTTCACTCTCCTGTTAATATTTAAGAGTTTAATAAAAGACCATAAGGGACAAAAGGTAAAGCAAAAGTTAACAGCGCTGGGTGCCCTGGCACTCGGCCAAGAGCACACCTTGTTACAGGGAGACCCCCTTTACATACTTTTTCTATTGCATCAGCCTGTTGCATATTCATAAACAATTATGCATATTCAAACTTTCCCCCAAACTATTTTACATGTTCCAGGAGCTAGTTAGCATGACTTCTCCTTGGTTCCGCCTTTTTACAGCATGCGTGGTCCTTCTGGAGAATCCTGTATCTTTTCTCCATCGGCAGGTGGATGTTGTTGATAGAAGTGTCTAGTGGCAGGGAACCTGGTCACACCTGTGCTTAGAGTGTTATCCCATTAAGCAGATGGTTTAATCGTTGTAAGTTACCTNCCCCCCCGTACCTCTGACATTGCTCCGGGTTTGTGCTACACTGTAGCTTTTCACCCTCTGCCTGCCGGGAGGTCCTGCCATTCCAGCTTGCTTCTCTGGAGGTTTCCTGCTACATCTCCTTTTGCTATCCAGAGGGTTAGCCCGGGATCAGCCACCCCTGCAGGTTTGTAAAAGAAACCCCTTCTCTATTCCGTCCCACCAGCTGCACCCGCCATTACCACGTGGTCCCCGAACTCACGCTGGAGTGCCCCCTGCAGCCGCGGGGGAATCACCGCACCTGCCCTGCCCAGCTGGGAAGCCACCAGCGCCCCTGTTGGCTGTGAGCATGACTACACCAAAGGGGAAAGTGCCTGCAGCCCAGAAGGCTGTAACTGGGTTTCTAGTTCTGTTTGTTGTTGCTGCCGTTGTTGTTGTTTGTTTGCCTTGTTATACATACTAGTAAAGAATTGTTATTCGTTTTCCTATATCTTTGCCTGAAATCTCCCTAATTTCAAAATTATAACAATTCAGAGGGAAGTGGGCCATATTTTCCATTCCAAGGGAGGCTTTGCCTTTTTTGGAAGACAAATGCTCCATGTTTTTAAGAAGACACTCCACATCTGACAACACTGGGCTCAAATAGGCAACTGTTCAGGTTAAAACAAAATCAGTATTTACACCAGTTTTACCTAGCCCTGCTGATGCTGAAAATGACTCTAGATCAAGTTCCTACAGGATACTGCAAGTGTATTCGGAGTAAAAATGTTAGATAGTTTTTGAGCAGACTTGTCTTTTTGGGCAGTGTGTAGATCTAAGTATGTGCTTAGTTGCCTGAAATCAGGAAGAACCTTTCTATGAACTGTGTCAGCTAATGGTATTTGAGAACGAAAGGCACACAGTGGACACTTACCTAGGTTCATGGTTAAAGGCTAATTCCAGGGTACTTAATGAATAAGTGTTTTCAGAAAATGACTATTTGATATAGTTGATAAGTGCTGCTGTATGCCTATGTATGAAACAACTAACTCACTGCACTAGCTCCTCAGCAATAAATAATTCTGTGTATTCTACTTTAAATAGACTTCCGGGAGCTGGAAACTTCTTTACAGATATATGCAGGCAGACTTGATTTACCTTTGAGCTTCTGAGTATTACTTTCAGATATTTCAGTATGTAATTAGAGACTATCATCCTGTTAAAATAAGGCTTAGAATCATAGGATTGTTTGGATTGAAAGATGATCACATTCTAACCCCACTACCCTGTGCATGGGCACCTTCCACCGGACAAGGTGGGTCAAATGATTTATAGCCCAGAAAGCCAGCTGTATGTTGGGCTGCATCAAAAGAAGCGTGGCCAGGAGGTCGAGGGAGATGATTCTGTCCCTCTACTCTGCTTCCATGAGACCCTACCTGGAGTACTGTGTTGAACCCTGGAGTTCTCAAGCACAGGAAACACATGGACCTGTTGGAGCAGGCCCAGAGAAGGGTCACAAAAATGATCAGAGGGTTGGAGCACCTCTCCTATGAGGAAAGGCTGAAAGAGCTGGAGTTGTTCATCTTGGAGAAGGGGAGGCTCTGGGGAGACCTCATTGTGGCCTTTTAGTCCTTAAAGGGGGCTTATAAGAAAGATAGGAACACACTTTTCAGTCTGTGTTGTGAGCAAAATTTTCTGTCATAATATTGACGGAATTGACCCAGGAGAAGAACAGGAGCTCTGATTTGAGCAAGTAGCTGTGACTTTTCCTGGCCAAATGCTGAAGTTCTTCAGTAAATGAAAGTCAGTAGGCCTTTTGCATTAATGTTTAAATGGGATTGCTTAATTGTACTCCAATATGAATAAGAAGAGTGGAGTCCTTCCAAGACCTGTCTGTGTCCTAAGACGATCAATCTTAGCTGAAAAGCAGGACTAAAACTAATATACCAAAAAAAAGCAAAGGGCAAACCAAAGATTAGGTTATGTAATTTTGTTTCCTTCTTTTGTATTAACATAATTATGTAAGTAAAATCAGGGGGACTTTGCAGCTTTAAAGGCTGGGCACCTTGTTACAATTTTGAGCCGAGTTAATACACCGACAAAACACCTATTTGTTTGACCCAAGAAGAAGAAGAAGTAACCAGCACAATTCTACCACAAATGCCTGCTTTGATGGTACTTTTATACTGGCATGTGAAAATGCATTTGTATAGATATTAGGAAATTAGACATGCAAATTTTTTTATTTAAGATGTAACTGAAATGTAGTACAATTAATTTCTTAAGTTACTCACTGAATTATTTGTGAACAAAGAAACAAATTAATTTCATTATCTCATGTTTCTGCAGAAACTGGGAGGTTATTTTGAGATGAGGTGGGGCATGTCCTACCATTTATTATATCCATTTATTATATCTCTACAATGTACTGGGACACTAAACTAAGGATAAATCAGAACAGTAGATAGTATCCTTTCTAATAATTATTTGTACATGCAGCAGAAAAAGTCTTCCCCTTCCTTTTAGCACACTTGCAAGATGAATTGTTGCAGTAAAATGTTTTTCCTTGGCTCTAATTAAAAGCACAAGTCACAATTTTTCAGATCATTTGAGTTAGAATTGCTCAGGCTCTTCTGCTACATCCGTTTCAGTACACTTCATAAAGAACTATGGAGCTGCTAGAGTGAAGGCAGAGCTGGTGAGAAGAGGGAATTTCCTCTTCTTTCTGGCCAAGCATATAGACAAGAAATTACTTCTAGGAGCCTTTGGATAGTTATAAGTCAGTGCCATGAAAGAGTCTCTGGAGAAGGTACCAATTTGAAATAAGTGACAACTGGTAACCAGCTGCATGTCGGAGCCACTGAATGGGTTTGCAATACATTCACTGGCCTTTGAGACAATTAAGACAATTTAATTGTGAATAAAGGTTTTAAATAATGCATGGAATTTGTTTAACACATATAGGCTGAGACTTCATGCAGCATGAATTTACACTGAATCCAGTTTCTGCCAAGATTCACAAACAATTTTATTAATATTTGTTGGTTTTACAGTGGATGCATTACAGACAGGCCAAATCTAAGCACTGTTTTATTGGCACAACAGGCCTCAAATCATGCCTATATACTCAGGGGTGCCAGTGCATATTTATCACTTATCATTAAAATGCAATGTTTGCAAAGTCCATGGGTAATATATTTAGCTAAAAAGTATCAACACAAGAATTATTTGAGCAAAAGACAGGAGACTAGAACTGCTTCATGCTGGTGCTGGGGATGGAAATGCCTCATGGTAGCAGGAGCAATAATTAAAATGGGATGCTGCATGAAAAGGAAATGCCATTTCCAACTTCTTTCCTTCCTAATATCAGTTTCACATGTGTTTGAATGAATGTGTGGAAATTAAACCAAATCGTTAATGTCAGACTCTATTTCCAGGCTTTGTACCTGTATGCACCTTATCTGCTCTGGTTGCTAAGCTGAGTAGTCTAACATGAGAAGAGATAATATCTCTGAAGAGTCCTCATGCAAGACCTTAGTGTGCAATACGGTCTGTATGATGCAGTATGAAAATAGGTTTGGTCACATATCTACAAGTTTTCTCAAATTGTTGGCATGTATCAACGTTGCTTAGGGCTGTTTGTGTACTTTTATAATGTCTCTTTTTAAACTTTTGGTGCTTGCCTTTTTTACCTTGACATTCTTGTGTCCAGTCTCATGCTTTTACTCAAAACCACAAACATATTCATGTACACATATATAATTTTATTTTCTGTGCAGATGGTCACAACTGACATATAAAAAATCGTAATTTGAGACTTGATAAGCATTTAAAACCATGGGAAACCAAAACCAATAATATTCCTTCTATGAAATACTCAGGGCTGAGTTATGATGGTGGCAGATGCTTCATGCATATAAATCAAATATTTACTGACTGGTGAACCAATTGCTGCTAAACATATCTTTTAATTGTGATGGTAGCAGGGGAGAATGAAACACATTAAGGCATGAATGAAGCTAGTAGATACTTCTTTGGACTGCACAGTTCATATGGATTTATGACACTGAATTATATTTACCTGAAGGAAAGACATACAATCCACTTCTCTCTCAAAGATAGATCTGTTCCTTAAGGACAATAGTGTAATAGCTTCTTGATTCTGAAGTGGTTTAATTGTAGTCTTCTTTCTTATTAAAATACTTCTCCAGGCTCATTTTTTTAAGTGCTGTGGCATGTACAATAAAATACTTCGATTTTTCTCAGGTGTAACCTAGATGAGTAATTTCACAAGCCACTTGTGCAGAGTTCCAAAATCTTTTCATGTTGGAGATGTAGTGATTGTATTTGAGAGCTCTTTGAAATGTAATTTGCCATTTTTGCCTCTTTATATGTTTGCCCCTTCCTACTACATTGCAGACACAATTTTTTGTCTGTATGTGAAAGTACACAGATTTTTAAGTGTTGGACCCATATGGTGAAACTGAGGCATCTGAAGAGGACATTCATGGTTGCTGTTCTGGATATTCTTGCACAGGATTTGGCTGAGACCTTTCTACATATTTTCTGCTGCTTTGGACATGCAGGTGAACAGTGACACTGACATTGAAAGTAAGCAAAAATGGTGGAGTCCAGCCCTGTAAGGAAGGAGTCTAAGGAGTATCCGTTGCCAAATCCAAACTTTACCAATAAGCTGTGAGAGGGAGATTAGTGATGGTGATTCCCTTATATTGTATATAGGAAACGTTATGGTAATAATTTTTTCCTGACCTCTCCTGCACTGTTGCTGTCTGTTGCTTCAATTCTTAAGTTCTTAAATCCATTCAGTGGTGACCAAATTTGCACTGACGTGCAGTGGAAATTGGGAAGCAGGTTAGATGAGAGTGCGGACAAAATGTTGCTGAAGTCTGACCTAACGGACCTAATTTAAATGAAAATTTAAATGAAAATTGCAGGAATTAGCTTAAATGAGGGTTTAGGAATATCACTCGTTCTTCCAGTGCAGGATTAATCATGAAGTATGACCTAGCAGATTTTTAATTATTGATAACTTTTGGTCTTGACAGTGAAATGCTATAAGGCAGTGGTTATATTATGGGTGAAGTGGAGGTAGTAAATAATTTGTGATCTTCTGGCAGTGCTTTGAAAAGTCAGTTTAAAACCCAGTCCTTATAGATGCAGAGTGAACACTATGATTTTTAGATTACATGCTGCACAATTCACTTTGAACATCCATTGGAAGTGTAAGGATTTTATCTTAAGTCAGTGAAAGGATTCCTTCCACAATGTGGACCTATAGCATTGAGAGGATGCTAAACAAAAGGCAAAAGGGAGACTGTAAATCTCTTGCTATTTAGAAAACTATTTATCTTTCCTGTAGTTGTAAGATGCAGTGTCCAGGATTTCATAGGTATTCATGTTCTTTGCAATATGTTAGTTGGTCTGTTTTAGGATATTTTTCTGTCCAACATGGTAATGAAAAGAGAGAATAGCAGTACAAAGCCCACGTAATTTCTCTGAATTATAGAGGCAATCAAATCCCTTAGCACGCTATGTCTGAATGGGCACATGCCTGTGAAGCATTCTGGTCAAAGGAGACACCATCCACTTTTCCAGAAGACAAGGAGGATTTAGCTTCACAGTAGCAGGATGGAGGGTATGAACTGCCTTTGAATCTTACGTCCTGTGCATTCTGAAGTGTGGATGCCAGTTACTTGCCTACAGAAGAGGACCACTTCAAACCTTTCTCAGACTGTTCTGCGATACTGTTTCCCTGGTGTGACCAGCCTCTTTATTTGGAAAGTGTCTGGGGTCTGCTCAGCTACATCCATATATGTGTTTTCTTGCTATGACATTTTTCTGTAATTTTTATGTTTATTATAAATGTTACTGGCTTTAGGCAATGTAAGAATCAATAATTGCAGAAAGAGTAGTTGCAGCAAAAGAGGATAGGGAACGTGGCATTACAGTAAAGTGCTTAAAATACCTTCAGGCTCACAAAAGTCTTAATTTCATCAAAGGGAAAAGGTAATTCAGGTTTTGAGGGCAGGCCTTTCCTCTTTCTAGCAGAAGACAACTTATGAGAGGGGAGGAAGTTCAAAAGCCCTTAAGCTGTTCAAGGCAGCTCAGCCATTGGAGCTGAGAAAAGAGTGGTCTCTGAGGAACACCTTTTAAGCCTTTGAAGCAGCACCTTCTGTGAAATAAAGAGTCATTTGTACTGAATAACTATTTACTAATTTATTTCCTCTCCTCCCAGAGGAGAAACTCCTGTTACCTTTTTTTCCCCTCTCTGAAGAGTGTGTTGCCCTAAGGTGACTGTGTTCCCCTGTGGGTGTCCATTGAAGACCTCTCTCTGCAGAGGCATTAACATCTTCAGGGCACAAGTCTTGGCACAGGTTGCTGGGTCTAGCCTGCTGTCTATATAACCCCTGTCTAGCTTGGGGAGCCTTCATCTCCAAATAAGTGAGGTGGAAATTTTCTTTTGTGCTGTACCAGTTGGGAGACTTTTCCAGAAACTCAGTGCTGTGGTAGCAATCTTCCATCTTTCAAGATGTACTCAGGGCCTGTTTATTTCCTTTTGCTCTTGTGGCAAATTGTTCCTTTAAAGGTAAGATTTGCTGTTGTTTTTTTCCCCTGGTGTTTACCTCTGATAACTAACAGAGTATTGCAATCCTTTTTAGCCTTCCTTTTGCTCTGTTGAAGCAGCTGATTCCTTAGGGTTTTCATGAGCAAGCACAAGTAGGGAAGACAGGTCAGCTGCAGCAGTGAAGAGTACTGTGAAAGTTGATGTACCCTACATCCTCATTTTACTTTTAATCATGTCCCTGCTTGCATTGCGACTCTCTGTTCCACTGCCTGTTTTTCCAAAAAAATTGAAATTGAGGCCTTCATGAACTCCAAATGTGCTAGATCTACCACATTTGTGTGATCGCAGGAAGTGGATTGAGGAAGAAAGAGACCAGGTTAATTAACCATGATCCAATGTTATAAATAGGTGTTGCTTTTTATTCACTTTCCCTTATACTTTCCTCTGATCTCTGACACACTGCTGGGACCCAGTCTGGCAAACTGCTGAGAGCAGATAATAATCTTCTATTTTGTGTATCACTTCAGTAAAAGGTCCCTGGACATTGTATATACATCCATTTCTCTGATGCTGGTGTTCTGGGCTCTCTGGTTTCAGAGCAATATGGTCTTGCATTTAGTGTGGTTTTGTGTTTTGCTCCTACTTCCTGCTTCCACTTCCACTCCTGTTCAATGCATGTTATTCATAGAAAAACGAAGGAAATGCTAATTTAATTGGGAATTTTGGAGTAGAAAGGAATATACATAAGGTCCTGAAACTAACATATGTCACTTGGTCTGCAGTCTGCCAGAGATGGTTATTTAAATAACCCTGACTTGGCTATTATCTCTGCCAACAAAGGCATGTGGAGCAATTGGAGGTGGCTACCTATCTCCCCCAGGAGACAGCAGAAAAGGAGAAGGGAAAGAATAGCACTTGGGCTCCCTAGTCTCAAAAAGCAATGGTAATGCAAAATGGCAAGTGGGGAGTCTTCTCTTTGTACAGCAACTTGACAGATTTTAAAAAGAAAATGACGGGGGGGAAATTTGAGGTCTGGTTTATAAATTATCAATTAAAGTTGATAAAATTCAGTTGTATATATATATATACATACACAGATATTCCATGATAGATTTGTTTCCTAACTCCACAAAGGATAATATATGATGTATAATAATTTCTGTCTTAACTCTAACAAGAGCTAAATGTATATATTAAATGTAACATTTTCATAGTACAGGGGGCAGTATTGGCCTGTGTAATATAATGTGGTTTGTGTATGAGAGACAGACAAGTGAAAACCCTCCCTCTTCCATCTCTCAAATATATAAGTAGTGATTAAAAAACCCTTTGAGGCAGCTTCATGCTTGTTTTGAATAAATGTTGGTATTTATTCAATCCCTTTGAAGATGTGAAGGATGACTTGGGGCAGGAAACTCTGCGAGAAAGCTGTACGGAGTCTTCAGGTCCTCAAAATTGTCTACTTTGACCTCATTGGATGTTGGTGAAAAAGTGAAAAACTAGAAAACTAGTCTTGTTTATTCCTCTAATTAGGTATTTCTTTTGAATAATTAGTTGCTTGGATTACTACTCACATCTAACCTCTTTTGCTCTTTTTCATAGCTGAGTTTTCAAGCTCTCCTCTTTCTTTTTCTGCAAAGCATTTTTGTAAAGCTCCTCTTCCCTTAAACATCACTCCTCACTCATGCCTTTTCCTTAAACTGCCATGTATAGTAATTCTAGTGCTGTGGAGGTCATTAAAGAAAAACAGATTTTCAAAATTGCCCTTCAAGAACGATGGTCCTTTTGTCAAAGTTGCAGTACTCTAAGTGAGTACAATAGGAATTTTTTTTTTGCCATCACAATGCCATGGCTTAAGTAATAACTGCAGATGTCATCAGCATGAATATTTTCTCATTTTGGTAAGCTTCCTAAGTTGAAGAAGGTTTCTGCATGTTTTCTTAAATCTGCCTTCACAGAAACCAGCAACTCTGAGTCAAAAGGGACAGACCACAAAAGAGGTATGCTTTTGTCTTGCTGATAATATTTTTATAGCATTTGACAGAAAACTTCTTGCCAGTCATCAGAGCTTTTAATCAACACTGTCAGCTTGACTGACTTGACTCAATAGAAGTTTAAGTGAACAGCTCCTTTCCACCAAATTAATCAGTGGCTTTTTTTTTGGTGCTGATTATTTTACTGTTACTTTGGTAATTTTTTTTTGGTGTAATTTCTTAGATAGAAAGCTAAAATTTGTCTTCATCTAATACTGCTGCTTGAAATTCTCCATAGTATGCCTAGTCCTGGTGGCAGTCTGAGGCTAACACATTATTAGGATGTAGGGAATGCTGCAGTATTCTTACTGTCTTATCTTCTGGTATTCAATACTTATGTATCTATATATACCTAGTTCACTGTTTTTGAAACTTTTTGAAAGTGTGGCATTCTCTGGGTCAGCTGTGTCTGTGCTACTTCTGGATAGAGAAGCTAAAACTATCCTTAATTACCGAGAGCAACTGATGTCATTTGGGTTTTGCCTTTTTTCTTTTATACGTTCTCTGTATTCTTCACACATATATTTGTAACTCTGTCACCTATTGTATTAGTAGCTAGTTTTCCCAGTACTTTTCCTTGGCCTTTCCCTAAGCAGAAAGACAAAACAAATCCCAGAGCTCCAAGCCCCAGGAGGTACAAGGCCCCTGTCCTATCTTGGTTCTTCCTGGGAACCAAGGTTGAGAACAACTCTTCGAGATACATTCTCATGGACAGAGCACAGCTAGTACCAAAGAGGGGGGCTCCAGAGAAGGGGCTTGACCTGGGGGGGAATTGCCTTACCACTTTTCCTCCTAATTGGTGCTTTTTATCCATTATGCTAATTTCCTAAGACCTGTAAAACTGTATTCACCCTGGGGGGGTGGGCTTTTGTGGACATGTTTCCATAACTGCCTCTGAAGGCCTTCAAATAAAGATCCCCTTTTATATTACCTCCTTACTAAAATTAACTCGAGTTTCATTTCAAGGTTGGGAAAAAGGCAACACAACAGAAATCACAATTCCCCAACCCTGAGAAAACTGGGTGGGTGTTTATAATTAAAGGCAGTTAGTAGTCTCTTCAGCTGCTACTCCTTGGCTATCTTTAGCCCTTGCAGCCTTTTCTTCCAACTCTCACTTACGGTGGTATTAATGGCTGTGTGGCTATGGTGTGAGTCAGTTGCCATCAAACCCTAATGTCTAACCTTGGGCAGAAAATAGATGAAATTTCACTTGGAAACTGCTGTTTAAGAAGTATTAGATCTAATTTAATAAAACTAAAAAGTGGAACTGTCTAAATGTCTCCTATCACTCTCTTACACCTCAACATGAAGAATAAATGGGGACAATGCAATTCAGTGACATAGCTGAACACCTCTCCCTCCTCCTAACTCCCTTCTAAACAAAACAAACAAAAAGTTGTTTTTAACTGAAAAGGAGCAACAAGCTATTTCCTGTTAGGATAAAGACTGGGCAAAATCTGCCTAGTTTATTGTGGCATTAGCAGAATTAGAAGACATGTTAGTGTTTTACAACTCTTTGAATATAGAATTAGCAAAACATTTTGGAATATGTTACTGGCTGACTCATCACACTGACATAACTGAAGTTCAAAGATCCAACTCAGATTTACAATAAAGAAGAAAAGACAAATGCTCTGCTGCAATTTTGGTTGGAGGCATTAGTGGTAAGAGAATAAAATATATTCTGCATTATTTATGCATGGACAGACATATGAATATATTGTAGTTGTACTAATTATAGAACTTGTTTCAATGTTCACACAGGCAATATGTAGGAATAGCAATGGACAACATGTCAATACACTTCCAGTATCTCATGCTACCCCTTCAGCATGGGGTAGCTCCTCTGTTTATGTTGCAGTCCAGCAAGGACTTTAGACAACTTGCTGTCTGAAATTATTGCTTCAGTTTGCTCATGCTCACTTGAAGTGCTGTTTCTGTCTTGGAAGCATTTTTGGATGCATTTCAGTGGGCCTTTTGAATGTTACTGCTATAGCTACTTAGCTCTTGATGAAAGTAGGGAGGTCTCTGAACTTTCTCACTGTTTTTCTAGTCTTTGTTTAAAAAATATAAAAGAAGGAACTATAGGTACCTTTAAGGAAGTTTGCTGCTGAGAAGTTTAACATGAGGACAGAGTCTAATTTGCAGCCAGATATGTCAGATGTGTCTCTGACTTCTCCTTGGACTATGCATGAAATACTTGTACCACCATCCTGAGAAAGACAGATCTACTCCTGCACCCCCTGGTATTTTGACTGTTTTACAGTGATGCCTGCCCTCATGGAGGCACAGTGTGGATTCTACTCTTCTCAGATGCTTTTTACCACCTCTCTGCTGTGTGTCAGCGTCCTCCTACATCATTAGTCCTTCAGAACTGAAAGAAATACTTGTAATTAAGACCCTTCCTGCACAGTGCTCAATCTAAAGGCTTTTAACATGGATTCCACTACTCTCCTCAACTGAGGAAGTGGAGGAAAAGAGGGCAAAGCCCCCATTTCCCCAAATCTGTGTGCTGTGATAAAGGAGACAGTCAATATCGCCGTGTGAGGTGGTCGATGGGGAAGCTGCTG
>VZTG01007661.1:0-82939 GCA_013397845.1 Melanocharis versteri
TGTAACTTTATCTACTTAAAAGAATGAGAAATGTACATAGTATATAGACCAATGATTAATTGGTCATAATTATACTTAATGCTGCAGATACTAGGACTTGCTAGATTCAATGCAGAACACTTACTGATTTTCAGAAAGAATTTCAAGAGGATGGAAAATATTTAAATTTTCCTGTTTATTTTAGGACAAGATATTTCACATAAGCTTATGCATGCTTTATTTTATTTTTTCCCACAAAATCTCGGCTGTGCTTTTGCATTCTGGAGACTGATGATATGTCCTATCAATTTTGTCTCAATGCCAAAAAGGGCTTCCAGTGACATTTTTGAGTGGTCATTGGGATCAAGTCTAATTTTTTTTTTTTTTTAACTCTAGACATCATGTAACACTGGAATAAAATTCTCTCTGTAACTAACAAAGTAGCACAGGGGAGAGGGAACAGTAGAAATGAACAGTTCCTATATGTTCATCATAGAGTAGCTTTGGAGTTTTGAGTGTGTGAGGGTTGCAGCTCGACTCCTTCCCGCCCATCCCAAAACCTAGCCAAACTCTCAGATGTTTCTGTTCCAGCTCAGCTTCAATTAATTCTGACCCTCCAGCCCACATCCGTAATCACAGAAATGGGAAACCCTAATATGTGTCTTGGGAGGCTGCTTCTCCACTCCTGTCTGCTCTAATGATACAGCACATTTGGAGTGCTGTAGCCGAATACAAACCCACCATGCCCATCTCCAGCATCCCAAGGACTTCCTGTTTATAAGGACTGGTTTTATGCTCCTCTAGTGATGCAGTTTAAAAAAACCAGAGTACCCACGTAGGAGCCCACTGATTGTAAATATGAGTATAGCAATTAAAAGTATTTATTTGGGTTTATTGACTCATTGGGAGAGTTGCAATAATAATTCACCATCTAATATGTGCGTGCTTGTTTCAAGGTTTCAGCAGGTTATGAGCAGATGACTTTGCTTGACTGACCACTTTGTGTTGGGTTTCGTTCTGTTTACGTTACTTGTCTGGTTCTATTTTCAATTTGCAGAGTCCATGAAGTGTTTGATGTGTTTGTATAAACAATTTGATTTCTGAAAAGATGTTCTGAATTAGATGCCATTGCTGTACAACAATACACTGACAACATTCTGAGATCATTTAAAGCCCTTTGTTTAGTAACACAATGAATGTCATTAGACTGTGACAGTAAGAATGTGAACATTAAAAACAGCTTGTAAAAATGAAGAGTTTTTGAAATCTAGAATTATGGGGGGATATCAAATTGGAGCATCTGCTTCTGTCTTTAATTTTTGAGTGAAATGTTTTCCTATTGATTCTTGACAAATGTGCTTCCCATCAAATCAGCCATTTAAGTTTCAGGTTTAACAATCACACCTCAAAAACCAATTTTCAGTGCAAGTTTTGCGATGGATGTTGAGAGCATGAAATTAAAAGTTGCCGTTCTTTTTGTTTGCCTTTTAGTTGTGGTACTTAGGAGTCACGAGTTGAATCTTGCAGCCACACAGACTGTAAACACTTCATTTCCACTAAAATAAAAGCTAGCATTTTCATGGAATTGCATGTCATCAGAATAAAAATAAAAATAGAAACTTCTATAAGAGCATCAGATGTGCTAATATAAACTGTGTACATTTTTGTTCCACTTGCCTCTGTTCCCTGCAATTATTTGTATTGGCATTTAGTCTGTATTTGTCCTTTGCTGCTGGAGCAGCCCAAGTTGTATTGAGCTGCTCAGTAAAAATATCATCCACAGAGCTGCACCATGTGAAGGCACATAAAGCAGAAATACAGGTGTAGCTCTACCAGCTCAGGAATGCAGGGGAGCCTGCATGGGAGCTGTTGCTCATATCACGTCCAGGACTTAAGAAAAATAGGAGGTAGTGAGGCTCAGGGAGGTCTGTGCCTGTATTCTGGGACTCCCCGTCTTCCTCTTTGCCTGTGCCAGTTATGCTTCCCTGTGTCCTGTCCCAAAGCTGTTCCGGTTGTGTGACAGAACTGTTGGCTTGGGGTTATTGAAATATTCCCAGGTGTGCTGTCTACAAGAACAGTGCTCCAAACCTCAGAGGGGTAGAAATCTTCCATTGGGAAACCTTGTCTGTTACTAGGATTCATGCACTATTCATATCTATTTGCTTTTTCCTTGAAGTACTACAATTGTTTGGTGTGTTTGTAAATTTTTAAAGATAATTTTAAGTGCTCCATTATATAGTTTTGAATGTGGTTTGTTATTTTCTTTTTTCCCAGTTGTTGCAAGATTGGCAACTGAAACAACCAGTGCCATTCAGAAGAAAATCATTACAAACATTCTCTCTCTTTGAAAAACAGGTCTATACTTTGCATCTGCATCTATATATAAAGTTCTGTAGTCAATAGAAAATGATGCCAGTTAACACGAAGCATTTGATAATTTGAATTTTCTTGATGTATCAACTACTTGTTTGTTGTTATTAGTGCTGAACCATGAATAATTTACTGGCTTTCACTTTATAATCTGCAGCGTCTGCTAACTTTGAAGTTCAGTAGTCAATTTAAAGTTTGCTGGAGCTGACTAATGATTCACCAGAGATTTTTGTGAGATATTTTGTCATCCATTTAAAGCTTGGAAAGGGCTGCTGTTGCAGCCATCTGGCAATTCTTGGTTCTCTGGAGGAAAGAGAAGCCTTTTGATACAATAGATCAAAGCATTCTGCTCTTTCAGTGACTGATACCTATAAGTAACTTAGAAGTTTCTCAAAATGATTTCACAATGCCTGTCTCATTTGCCAAACTTTTGCATTCTAGCTACAATACAATATTGGCCATGAATTGTATTTTAATTACATTTTTATCCTTGTTTAGAAATTTCTCTTTGCAGTTGATTTACAGATCCAAGTGTTTTATAAACCAAGAGGTTTTTAATTTATCAAATGTGCTGTTATGATTAATAAAATCAATGCTAAATCTTGTTGCTCTTAGTGCTAATGGTATAGATAAGGGTACTCTCAACAACTGTACTTGTGCTAGACCATAAACCTGAGATATAGGTGTACCCCTTAGACTGTAGGTGATGTAAAACCAGGGTCCAAAACCATATATCACACTATTTCTAGAACTAACTCTGTTAGCAGTTGCAGTTCTGAGATTGGGCTTCGCAGATGTTTGGCAGTGAAGAGCAAATATGGAGACAGTGAGTGAGGACAGGAAGTGAGCGCTGCAACATTCCTTGAAAGGAGCCCAATCTCCTGCTGGATGGTCCATGCACGTGTGAGGTTTGTCTGGGATCAGGATGTTGTTTCTATTCCATCAGACATTCCGGATGTGCAATTGCCGTGACCGCACATGTCCAGCCTTCTCACAGAGCGAGTTCATTGCATCACAAGGGCGCCACAAGCAGCCAAGCCAGAATGATGAACCTGGCTTTTACCTCGCACGTTGTTCTGTTAAAGGTGTCTGAGTGAGATTTGGTGCTGGGTTACAGCAGAAAAAAGGGAGCCCATTATCTTGTAATGCCCCATATCTCTGTGCAGGCCAGGAGGCAGGAGTGAATTAGTGCCCAGTGGAACTGGGGTGTGTTCATGCCATTCACTCTTCCTTCTGTTAGTTCATTATAATGACTGATGTACCAATGAAAGAAAATAACCCTTGTATGCCACACTCAACTAAAACCTGTCAAGGGATTTCAGAAATAGCTGATGTGTCTTGGGATGTAGCCTATATCATCCTAACAACTGTTTAGTAATATGTGAGCATTCAAAGTACAGTATTGGCTAAATGACAGATGTGGTAACTACCAAATATTCACTGACAAGTCCTTCAAACTTGCTATTCTTTACGTTAGGTAGCTTGGAGAGAGGAAAAGACTTCTAAGACGCTGAGTTTTTAAGTACTTAATAAATTTAAAACACCAACTAGATAATTAATGTGGTACCAAATTTTCAGAAACTAGAATGATGTGAGTTTGGTGAAGGAGTAGCTGATTTTTCACACACTAAAATTTGCTTGAACTCAGATTTAAAAGTGGCATTTAGATAGCAGAAGAAAATTCCATGTACTTATGCTTGTTGTGTAAACATTTCAATGAGCTATCCAAGATAGGTCTGGTGCTCTTGTTCCTTGTTAAGTCCACAAACAGTGATAAATTTGTAATTCCATACTTCATGAACTTCCACAATTTAGAGTTCTGCCTGCTGTAACTCTGAATCAGATGCATGTGCTTACCTGACTGTTTATCTCCCCATCTGCTAAACATGTGCTTCCTAGCAGCTACAGTTCAACATGTTTTTTCTTCCTTTTTTTTTTTTTTTATCCAGTGTGGGAACTTTGCTGTCTTGGTGGATGTTCATATTTTGCCTCAAGGTTCCAGTAAAGACACCAGCTGGTTTTCAGATCATGAGAAAGAGGTAACAACAATATCAATTCTACTTCAAAAGCATATGGCTGCAGGGAAAAAGTTGGATTGCCTTGAACTGTTCAGAATTTTTCAGTGTTAGGAGAATATTGTTAGTTATACCTAACCATCAGTGGTTGCTGTGGAACACCTAAGTCAATCACATGTGCTTTTTGGGTCACTAATGACACTTTAAATTTGCTTTTTAATTTTTAAACTCTGTGTGTGTGCGCGCGCATACTTGCATGCATGTATGCTGTGTGGATTCTTCTGACTTCACTTTTAATTTAAAAAATATGTTTCTCATGAATGCTTCTAAATTATCCTGAGTGATATAAACCAGATTGTGACAGGTATAATTCTGTCGGTGAAATACTTTCTATTAATACTTTTTGCTCATTCTGAGAAGTGTAAATGATGTTGCATTTAGAGGGTGCAAGAAAACATAAATATGCATGATAAACCGTGATATGACTGTTGCATCTTATGAAAAGAAACTTCCATTATTTTTAAGTGTATCATGTGTATATCCTGATGAAATTGTGGAAAATCAGTGCAGCGGTGAGCAGCGAAATTCCGCCTGTAACTTTCATCAGATTGTAGAGAAATCACAGAGGATCTTGTGCTGAGTTCCTGGCGGGAGCTTTCCCCTCTGTGTGGGAACTTGAGAAGTTCCCTATTGAAAAGGAAGGCAGGACGTGTTTGGGATGCCTGTGGACTTTCCCGCAAGTCTCCGTTACGGTAATTTTCAGCAGATAGCTTCCCTAATAATGCCATCATTAACTTGTCACTGCACAGCGTCCCCAGACATCTCAGAGTAATACATTTAAATGAAATTAAAAGAAACAATACATTAATATCCTGAGGGAGCAAAAGCAGACTATTTAGCAGTATGTGGTTCATCCCATTTGTGCTTTATTAAGCAGAGAAATAAGAAAATAGGGAAAATCTTTTAGATTTCTTTTTTATGGCTAAATGAATGCTTATTACCTTTTCTATTTATAACCAGTTTTACTCTCCTGGTTATCTGAGTTTTAAATGTTTTCAAAATTTATTTTGTGAGACTGCCAAAATAAAAGAGATGAATTTCAGGAAATTAGATCATGATTGATTTAATAAAGAGGCATGACAGGACAGCATTCAGTGCCTTTCTGTGACTGCACATTTTGAGAGAAGAACACGGGTTGCATATTTTCAGCAACTGAGAAGTGCGAGTCCATTAGCTTTGCAATTCACTTCCTGAGAGTCCTATGCAGAATCTTTGTGTGAGTGGAGAAAAAGTCCTAAAGAAAGATTATTCTGATACATTTTTTATGAGAACTTTGACATGTTCATTGCAAGTGGTTTTGTACATTTTTGTTGTTTCCAAACTCTGGAAAATACTCGTGGTGGTGCAGCTGTCTCTGCCTGTGCTTGGGAAATGTGGATGCCTCTGTAACAAACACAACTCCTGCTGATCCCCTGCTTACCCTGGACGAAAGTCATTGGCTTGAGCTCGTGGATCCTGGTGATGCTGTCCCAGTGGCCTTTTGGCTGCCAGCTCCTCCTTGGAGCACATGCCATGGAGGGCAGGATGGAGCTACACCGATGCCCAAAGCGTGGGATTGGTGTAAGGAAATCCAGCTGGGTGTTGGAATGGCTACCGTGGCACTCTGCTGTGAGCAGTTGGATGTAGAGTATTGGGATTGCTGTGAGGTGCTGAAGTTTTCCCCTCTTTCTGCCCTTCTAATTTCCCTGCCCTTTCTTCCATACCCCTTCTCCCCTGGAACAGCAAAGTCAAAGATTTATCTTTGGACTCTGAGGTCTGTATGGCTCTTTGTGGAAAGCCGTTTAAATAATATTTCCATAAGCCTAACAAGTAAAATATGTTCCATGTAAATGAAGGAAGTTCATGGTAATGTTTATTGCTGTAGAAGGAACCAAAGACCCACCATGTTTCTGCTGCTTTCTAGGCCTTTTCATTCTAACCTGAACATGGGCCTATGCAGGAATGTGTAATGGGAGCACTTTAATGAGTTAAACAGAAGAATAAGCTAATACAGTAATTTATAATTGGACTCTACAAGCAGAAAGGAAAATGTATTTCTTACTGTAAAGAGAAAATACTGGTTGTGATTGACTAACATATGTGCCCTGCTTTCATTCAGTGCAATGCATTAAAAATTTGTTGTTCTGAGTACTTTCCACATTAATCAAAAGGAAATTTAAAGCCAAGATAGCTTAGATACTACTTACATAATTTTATCTATTACCCAAACACATTATAGAGGAAGAATTATATTTTTGTGTGCCACAAAGTATCATTTCTGTGAGCACATTGTTATGAACAATGGAAAATGAGAATAATGAGGGAAACGTCTCAAATATGTGTGTGTGTATTAAGCTTAAAACTTATTGTATTCAAGAGATGAATTTTTTGTTTTTATTCCAAGTATTTTTTTTCTGGGTAATTCTGGCTGAAGGTTTTGCTCTTCCTGAGCTGTATGTGGTTTTATTGTGCTTTGTTGAAGAAAGTATGAAAGATATGAACTGTTATGTTTAGGAGCAGAAAATTTGAAATTAATTAGAGCAATTAAGTTGCTGTGACCTAATTTGCTCAGTCTTCCTCCCACCCCCAAACTACACTGAACTGAAGCAAAATATCTGTTGTGGTTCATAAGGATTCTTGCAGAGATATAGTGTGTTAAAAATTCCTGAGAGGATTTTTACTAAAATTTTGCTTAAATACCTAACCTTGTGGTATATTTTTAACATGTATTTTTTCCTACTTTGCATGCATATGAAACTAATTTCTGATTAAAAAATGTTGGTATTGTAATATAATGTATTTCATCTGCCACGTAAGAATTTCATAATGTGCTTCCTCTCTTGTTCTGTAGAAAAATGGTTTGATTCCCTCCCTTGTTCCCATTCCTTTCCTAATTCATGTGCTTCTCCTCTCAATGCTTTTACTTTTAATGGGAGAGGGGGTAATATTGTATTGATTTCTGCTGTGTTCCTGTGGGCATCTCTGTAAATTTAGATCAAACCAGGCCAGTGGTTTATCTTTCAGGAGGTCTGCAAGCTGCTAGAAGAAGTTGTTGCTTCAAGGGTCAAACACTACTTGGAGGCACCTAAACAACGTGGTCAGTGGAAGCCCATGGAACATGGATCATCTGGGCCTTTGTTTCTTACCGGTAAAAGAAATTATTTAACTTAGTGTGAAATAAAATGTAGTGGAAAATACTGTTCTTTATTTTTTCTGTGGGAAATTTGCCATCAGGAAGGCCTGAAAGAGTTGATGTTTTGGTCTGGAATTACTTCAGCTATGTTAGTGGAAAAATTAAATGGATTTTAATTTTCTGTGTTGCTTAAAAGTGAACGTAATGCTGGTACTATTAGTCTGAGAGCCTATCATTAGAATTAAAAAAAATAACTTATAAAACCCTTGGTCCTGCAAAATTGATTGAAATCTTGCTGGTTAGTTAAGTCTGCTTTCCACTCACACATTTAGTTTAGAATTTTTAAATACTGAAATAATATCTTTACTTCTCCTGCTTTTGGCAATCAGTTCGGTCTTAAACAGTTGGTGTGATGTGATAAATGACATTTGTCATTTCACCAGTGCTACTGCAGGCCTGGCAGCAGCACCCATGACCTTGGGAGTGCAGAAGAGAACAGGATTAAGAGCCTTCACCCATTTGGAAATCTTTTTTTTTGTGTGTGTGAGGGTGTTGAGACCAAGGGGTGCCTTTTCAGTACACCCACATTTTAAACTAAAGATCAGGATCACTGGAGCTTGGGCCTTACTGTTAGATCAGCTTTGGGGCTAAAGGGCTGCCAGTTTTTGTTTCATACTATTTCATTGTTAGCATAATGGTGGGGTTTACAGTTGTTAGGCTTATCTGTTGGTCTTATATCATACCAGCAATTTATTTTGATGTAGTTCTTAGGCAAAAAATTACTGGTTTTTGTTACTAGCCTGGAGCAGCTGATAAACTTGTCACAGAAAAGAAGGGCTGCAATAGTAAAACTCTGTGCTGGCCACACTTTGTCACATTTCTTAAATACATTGAGAGATATCTGCTGAAGTATAACTTCTGCAATGCATGTGATTACATACTTATATTATATCATCACTATACTCATACATTTTAGAATTCAACATGTATTATATGAACAATTTCAATTGTGGAGAAATTCTTTGCCTCTTGAAATGCTTTCCATTATTGAAAAGGTATATTCCTAGAGAATGCTGGTTGATGGTTGCAGCTTTACGTGCTATTGTCAATAATAATGAGTGGTTTTAATGACAAAACACAGGTTACAAACTGTATGGTTGGCTTGTTATTGCAAAATTTTAGGTGTATGTGGGAGCCAGGTTCTTCTGGCATGACATGGGCTTTTTTGCACCCCTCAAGAACACAATACCACGTAAGCAAGAGGTGCTTCAGGCCACTAAAGGATTTTCAACCCCTTTTTTTCCTTGCAAGTTGTAACTACGTTTTATCTCTTTAAAATATTATTATTGTTTTCCAAGCACGTGAACTTTCAGACCCCTGTACTTTTCTGATTGTGAGTGAACAAAAAGAATTTTCTTCAGTGAAAGCAGAGGGACATTACAGATGGTGGGATCAGATTTTCTGAAATTTGTTGCGGGTTTTTTGTGTTTTCTTTAATCAAGGGATGTTTTTTACTATTTATTTTTTAAAGTTTCCTGCCTCAGTGAAAAGTAGGTTTGAAAAAATGATGATTCTATACGGTAAAACTGCCAGACATAATAATTGTTTTTATTTATGTGGGTGGATGCAACACCAATTTGAGGGTGTTTGTGAGAATTTAAGGTCTTCTATTTTCTTTCATATCATGAACTTTTCAGTAAAAATACTGGTGTCTGTCCCAGAGTTGTCAACTGATCTTGTGCTCGACTCTTCCCCTTGTTTCCTGAAAATTAAAAACTTTGAGATATGCATTTGAGGAGGTCATCAGTAATATCAGTGACAGTTTTAGATTAAAGGATATTTACTTTGGATGAGGCAGAATGACTGTTCCATCAGTTTTCTGCAGTTAATCTCATCGTCATTAATTAACAATAAAGAGCTAAAGGAAGAAAACAGGCTGTGATAACGAACATTCATGTTAAGCTTCATTTCCAAAGCCAACTCTTTCTTCTTCTCTCAGCCTGCTTTGCTCAGGGCTGTAATTTATAAGAAAGGAGGGCTTTGTTCAAGTCCAAGAATCAAGTTTCTTCAGGTTCCATTCAAGTCTGTTCTTACCTGGGAAGGAAATAACAGAATAGGTGGGTGTTTGCTGGGGCAACCGGGCCCTGCCTCTGAGGACTGACCCTTTGAGGGGAGCCACAGGGCCAGGAGGCTTTACCAGTCACCTCTTGTGTTCTGCCCTCCTCTCCAGGATCACAGCTTCTCTTTGTAGGCTGCAGGGAGACGGGTTTGTGTTTCTCACACAGATGAAGTGCCACATTCCAGGTCAGTGCTTGGCTGGCAGAGTTTTGTAGCACACAAAGGAATGCGGGAGCCTGGTACTTGCTCCCAGCTTCCCAGCAGAGGTGCTGCTGGGAAAAGGCTTCGGCTGCAGCTCTTGTTGCATTTGGAGGCTGTGAAGAGTTTCTGAGTCTTCAAGCTCCATGTGGTTTCTTTTGCTCCAAATTACTCAAGTCTGTGTGGAGTTTCACTGCTGTAAAACCCCTGCTCTTGTAAGGAGGTGTGTATCCATAGGAGGATCCTTCACGTGCTTATTAACTGGCTGCTTAACTATTTCCAGTGTCCCAGGTCAGCATTCCACCCCTGTTTGAAGTTGCATCTTTTCAAGTCAGTTTTAAGTAGTTTGCTGTACACACTGCAGGTTGTATTCAAAACTTCTTGAAAAGAGAATTATTAGACTAGTACTAATAAGATTTTTGACTACCTTTACTGTCAAGGCATGTTGTATTAGGTTTCATTTCAGAACTAGAGGCCAAGCTCCCTTACTTCGATGAGCAGATCTCATCCTGCAAGGTCTGTTGAGCAGGGAAGACTTGTTAAATCCTCTACTTCCTTACTACTATAACTATTTTGAAGAGAAAATTTTCACCTATCACAGCTTCTTTTTAGTATTAATGTGATATTGTGTTTAATATTAATATTATTTGACACTAGCTTTCATTTTTGTGGCATTTAATGTAAATATCTATGCAGGTTACTTGTTAATTTACGTTTCTTTTTCCTTTGAGTTACACCCACACTGCAGTGTGTGGTGGGTCGCATACCAGCTCATTAGGAAATCTGTGGGTGTTACACACAGGAGAAGAAAGAAAGAAGGAAAGAATGGAAAAATGAGAGAAAGTAGCCAAGACAAGCAAGTTCTTCCTATTCTTCCTTCTGTCTGAACAATTTCCACACCCCTCCCAAATGGCCAGTATGAACAATTTGCCAAAGTAAGCTTTAATTTAGCCTTTGGACATAGGCTTTGGTATAAACTCTCTGTTTCCTGTGTTTAATTAATGTCCAAACGTGTTTGACTTCGGTTTATTTTATTTTTTAAAGAGAAATTTAAAATGGGGTGGATTTTCAAAGGTTGAATTTTGCCTGCATCCAATCTGCATGACCAAAAATCGTGCAAGAAGGGCATCGGCCAGGTATGGCTTGTGATTGCTTTATTTGAAGTTTCATGTTCCACAGAAAGTGGCTGGTTTTGATCGAGAGCAGTGAGAATTGAGAGGAGACTACAGTGGACTGAGTAGAGGTATTAAATACAGGAGAAATGACAAAGGGAGAACTGAAAACAACAAGGAAGAAGGTAAAGTTTACATGGGCACAGAGGAAGCAATAAGGAGAAGTGAAAAAAATATGGCTGATAGAAATGGCAGTGTTAGAAATGGAAGGAAGGAAGAAGGTATATTGAAAAACTGACCTTCTTCCCCCTCTTGAGGGAGGAAAAAGTTAACTGTGTTTTTCCTACAAGTAATTTTCAGATCTATTCTCATTCCTTCCCTAGCATCCTTGCTGTTTTTCTTGGCTTGAGGGTGGGACATTTTTGCTCTGATTTCAGATCTTTTTATTGTACAGTCTCTTCTACAGTGAAAATAATTAGAGAGCATGCCGTCACATGGCACAGTGAGCTCCCAGCGTGATTTTATCTGCTTTCCCTGGGATTCTGTATATTTTTTTATATATATTTTTAACTTTCTTCTCTCATGAAATGAGGCTTAATGTGATCGTGTTTTCTGTGTCCATCTTTTCACCCAGTTGCCTTTTTCAAATGTGACTGTACTTTATTAACAGGTAGAAGTCTCAGTCTTGAAATTCTCAGACATTAACTTCTGACAAGCTTACTAAAATGAGAAACTGGAAGAGGTACAAGAGCTGTTATGAGTAGTTCAGCCTTACAAAGATCTGGAGTCAAAGTTCATATCTTATTTAGTATAAAGAAAAACGCATAAGACGCAATTTCATAAGAAAATACATTTCTCTTGCTTATGAAACGATTTTTTTGGCTCCTGCAAGCACACAAAAAATATACAATAAATCATGATGGTAAATATTCCAAACTCTTTTGGCCTTGCATTTTAATTTGAACATTATGATGTTTTTAAGGGAAACACCCTTTTCAGACTGCCCCAGTTTGCTTTAGGAGTGTTCACTATTGCTGTAGGACATGAGTTGTGTGAAATGCTTGTAGGGTACGTCCCGCATTTCAATCCTGTAACAGCAAAACTGATTTATTCCCATCCTGCCAGCTGTTAACTCACACTCCTGTGCTGTGAAACTGTTTGGTTTGAACTAGAATCTTTTCATTTGCCTTGCTTAAACAGCAACTCTACAACACTTCAATGGGTGCAACTAGAGGGAGAATAAGCTGCCATAGGGGACTGAGGAGGAGTCTTTCCAATGAACTTTGATATTTGCAGTTGCACATTGTAATATCTGTTTCTCAAAAGAATTACATTGCAGCTTCTCTACAATGGACTCGTTTATGATTTGTGGCCAAGTCCTGCAGATCTGTGTGAACTTTAAACTTACATTCATCTGTCTGTGACAACAGAGCTCCCTGAAGTATGCAGTAACTTATGCAATAACTTATGAAAAATGTTTTGATTAGTATCTTGTACTTAATATTTCCTGTATTTGCTTGAGATTACTTTCCCCCACCCCCATTTTTTAGAGCCAGATAATGGAGAATAAGGGCATCTTTTTTTCACCAAAGCATTTTTCTTCCAGAAGATCAAGGTTATAGATCTGAACTCTTTTTTCAGTTGTTTTGTTCTTTTCTGAGGGTAATGGGTATTTGACAAGAACAAAAGAAACACCCATACTTACGCACTCTTTGGGTGTTTTCTTTTTTTGTGATTTTTTTTTCTATCTTACATTAGATTGTAATACAAAAGAATTGGGAAAAATGCCAAGAAGGGCAACAGCGATGATCTAAGATGAGGAAATGCAATCCAGGGAACAGCAAAGTGTGCCTGGACTCTTCAGCCTGGAAAGTATATAAATTGTGGGGAATACAACCAAGATCTATGAAATAATTTCTTGTCTCATTGTCTTCCAGTTTGAGGACAAGGGTGCTTCAAATGAAGGGATTGCAAATGCTGTGGTAGTTAGGAGAACTGTGGAACTCTTTGCCAAAGGATGATATGTATGATAAAGGTTTGTGCTGCATCCACAGCAACATGGGAGAGTATTCCAGGGAGGGAGCAGAATCTCCTGTGATGCACTGAAGGCCTGAGTTGGGAGGGCTTGGAGCCTGGCAGAGCATCAGGGAAGTGACCACGCGCACTTGGTTCTTGTATTTAGCGTCCCCTTGTAGGCATTTTACAGCTGAGGTGTTTGGCTTTGGGGACCTCTGGTCTTCCCCTGTGTGGTCTTTCTTACCATCGTGCTCCTCTGTGAACTGGGACCTCATTCAGTCAGAGTGTCAGAGGCTGAGGGAGCTCTGCACCGTCTGCACTGAAGCATCTGCCTCTGGAAGGATCTTCTGTTGGGACACTGATACTGGCAGAGGCTTCAGCAGTGGCTGGCCCTGCCTTGCCTGGGGTATTTGCAGCTGCAGCACCAGGTGGGTTGAATGTGTTCTCCCTGTTTTGCTTCTTCCCTGGTGGCAGCTCCCCATGAAATTATTTACGGTCTTGGGTAAGAAGCGAAATGTTGTACTTATTTTAAAGATGTCCTCAATAAAGTGTTTTATGTAGATAGTGCTGGATTGAAAAGAAATGTAATTTATTTAAAATGATGGGAGAGTTGTTTAATTCGGTGTATTTTTGTGAAAAGGAAGAATTTGGTGTTGGTTTTGAAAACAATCTTGACCTCTAGCCTTAAAATACTCTCTGCCTTAATGCATTGTATTGCTTTCTCTTGCTTTCATCTTATTTCCGGTTTTTTTTTGTTTCTTCTTCCCATATGATTTTTTTTCATTTTATTGAAAGAAAAGGTAGTATGAAAATGACTCCTAGTTATGTGTGTGTGCAAAAAAAAGTGTTTGCATGCACAAACAGCTACTCTCTTACATATCTATGTGAGCTATAAAGGTCTTTCTCTATCATCCAGGTATTTCTGCAGAGTGATTTTGCTGTTAGTACTTCAGTTTATGCAAAGACAGATATATTTATGCAAATTTAAAGTTTATCTTTGGAGTTTTCATTCTATAGTTAGGCAAAAAATCAGCATCCATTAATCATGTGTCTTTACAAAGTGAAGTTGTGTGTCTCAGTTTCTCAAAGTTGGCTGGCAGTTAATAAGTAATTTATCTCTATCAGTTAAAAATGAAGTTTAGGGTACTAGTTTGATGCAGGTGTTTCAAGTTAGGCAAGATGAACCCCACCTTTAATTTCTGATTTGATACTCACCTGGGAATATCAAAGTGGCGCTCATCTGGGCCAGGGAACATACCTTTGGAAAGAGCCCTTGGCGTGCTTGTTCCAAGTGGGAATTCAGCATTTTTGGAGGGCACGTGAAGCAAATTGGAAAATCTGTCCCTAAGCACTATTTCTTATTTGGCTGCCTTACTCTTCTTTGCAACATCTTTTCCTCTTGGAGGTGCTCTTCATGTGTGCTCTCTGTAGGTTTTACAGCTTCTCCAGTCCCTTGGAATCGGGAATACAGAGGATGGATTCTCAGTGGACAGCTCATGGACCTGTTTTAGGACTAGGCACAGCTGGAAGAGGTGGCAGATAGGTTTGGGGGTTTTTTGAGAGCTCACTGTTTTGGTTGAAATGTTTTGATCTAAACATTAACTAGGTTTAATAGCTTCTTTTGCCTTTAGTTCAACTGTACCTTAAATGAGGTGGAAAAAAAATAAGGATTGATTCTTATTTTGAAATTAACTGTTGAGTTCCTCTAAAAAAAGTGCTTTTTATTAAATGTTTCTAAAGAGACCAATGTTGTTTTGGTTAAAATGTAAGCAAGAAAGAATAGGGATTTGAAATAAAACCTAAAAGAAATGTGATTTCCCTAGAAATGTTCAGAGGAATTTACTTAATTGCAACCAGAAGTTTGACCTGGAAGTGTAACGCTTTGACCTTTTAGCTGTCTGGCTTCCTAAATGTGTTGTTTTGCTCTCTTTAAACTGTGAGAAAATCTCTTTTATACATCTTTAACCCTTGCCTTCCTTAAAAGTCTCAATAAGAGTCTTGGTAAAAGTCTGCAAGCAATCACCAGCAAAAGAGAAATCATCATGATATTTTAAGGGGAAAAAAAAATCATTGCAGCTATGTGTTGAGCACTGAAGTCCTTTCTATTTTCATTTTAACTGGAAGTAATTGGGGGTATAATTTCACTGTTAAATATGAGTAGGAATTTCTTTTAAACTTTCCATGCTACCATATTACACAATAATACTCTCCTTTGTTCTTTTGTTCTTAAGTTTCATTATCATATGACCAAGGTATAAATTACAGCTTTTAAAATTGTGAACATTTTTGTGGGTTTATTCATATTTGGAAAATTTTTATAAGTCTTTATAGGAATCTGTCCAGATAGAGATGGAGGGCCAATTCCTGAAAAAAATTATGCCTCTTTTCTCCATGTAAGTAGTTCAGTGAGAGCAGTCCTGGGTGTTTCATTCACCACTGAAGTACCAGGTATGTTGTGGTTATTACACACTAAGTATTTCTGTGGACTACAAAGGCACAGTGGCAGACCACAAACAAAACTAATCCAGCAAAGCTTTGCAGGGCCCATGCCTTAATTTAGTAAAAAAATAGATAATGAAATAAAAATTTAGTAGTGTAGCAAATAATAAAGACTTTTACTTAAAAACAGGAAGAAAAAAAGTTCAGTGTGATCTTGACTGTGTTGTAAACTTTGAACTTGATGTATTCCATCAACTTCAGACAGATCAGAGATGTTCTAATGCACAGCAAATTACACATTTTCAGGGAGAAACATTCCATATTCCCTGCACAAATCCATGTTTAAATGTCAAAACTAGCTTTACAGAGAGCAGAAGATATTTAGTTTGGTAGGGTTTTTTGTGTGCACACATGTGGGTCATAGAATATGGGCAATGCCTGTCTTTTGTCTGCTGTTTTCTTGCCGTGGCACAAGACAGGATTGTGGAGTTTGGTCTTTTGCATAAAAGATCTTAAATTTGCTATTTAGTTTTGAGAAAGAGGATGTTCTGTGTACCTTTTTTTTTGCACTTGGCATGTGTTGTGCCGATGTCAGAAATGGAGGCTACTGAGCTGTGCCATTCAGGTGGTCCCTTATAGCACAGTGTCCTCGAGTGAGATAAATGAGTGGTTTTATACAAACCATTCTGCAGTCAGTCTCCAGCTCTTTGCACCAGAACCAGAGCTGAGCTGGTGGCAGTGGGCAGATGATCACAATCATGGTTGTTCTTGGTCTCTTTTGGTGGTGTACTCTTCATATCAGAGCTTGTGAGAGCAGAAGGGCATAGAGACTTATTTGGAAACAGCGCCTTTCAGCAGCTGACTTAATTAGGACCTGTTTGCCAGCATTTAAAAAGAGAAAATACAGAAGGCTCTATTGCGGTACTTTCCACCTATTTGCTGTGCCCCAGAATTTCCTTCTGTTCTGGGTTGTTACAAATCTCACAAGAGTCTGTTGTGTGAAAAGACAAAAACTTGTGAACCTCTGGCACAACTTGCTTTATTCAGACAACAGCATGAAACTGCAGGTTCAAGTCCACACATGTCTTTTAGAACTCACATTCTTTTGAAGTGTCCTCTAGATGTTAGGGTAGAAAAGGAGTCATGACCATCAGCATCTACCTCTTAGCTACACTGGGATAGCCTAACAGGAGTCCTCCAAAAAAATTTAAATAAAAGAATATTTTTTACTATATATCAGATCACCTTTGAAGAAACTGTGTTTTCATGTTCATGCCACTCTTAAAGTTTTGCTGAATATACCTGCTACTAGTTGTTCTTTCCCTCTCATTCTCTCCCATCATGTCTCCAGTGGCAGCGTTGGGCTTTTTCACCAGGCCCAGAGGTGTTGTAGCCCTGTGATACAATATATTCCTGACATTTTTAGTGACCCTTGCCTAGAGACCTTGTTATTGGTGGAAGATGAAAGTCTTGGCAGCTGTGGGAGCTTTAGGGTTAAAACCCTTTTCTCTTGGGGGTAAAAGTTTTGCAGAAGTTATTTCCTATTGCCAGGGAAAAAAAATAGAGCCTGGAGATCTGTGAAAGGTTTGATTGACTTTATTTGAAAATCTTTCAGCATCATGGTATTGGCACCAGTGATTTTGTTGTTCTAATGAACACTAAGGGGAACCAGTCATCTCTGATGAATTCCGAGAGTCTCATTTCCACATTTTGGTTGAGCTTTTGTGCTTGAAGAAACTTTGCTTTGTAGAGATTCCTTACACTTTAAATACAAAATCCTCCATTTCAAGTACTTCATGGCATCAAAAAAAAACTTCCTGCAGCTCATGGATTTCTTCAAGGAAAAACCACAGAGACAGTTAGGCTGAAAGGACATACTTTGTGAAAGAGGCATGTGCTGTGTTCTGCATTCCCTAGCGCCCTGTGAGTCAAACTTGGGTCCATCACAGTGTCTGTGTCTCATCTGAGCCAGAATCTGCCCTCCTTTTATCGCTGTGAGGAGTTCAGTGATGTGAGTGATTGGTCCATTTGGGTAGAGCTGTGTCTGGCCAGTTTGTGGGGTGTGCTCATCCTGCTGTGCAAAAGTGGCACCGGACAGTACAGACACTTGGAAGATGCTTCGGCTTCTCCCGGGCTGCTGACTTGTCAGACAGTGTTTACCACAGCATTTGTTTTCCAGTTCTCTCTGCCTTTTGGCTGGTAGCAACAGATGCCTTTCTCAGCCTTTCTCTTGGTTGTTGTGCTCATTCCAGTGGTTAAAGAAGTCCGGGCACGTGGCTTTCTCTGGAATACTGTTTAGATGTTCAAAACAGGGAGCATTCCTAAATAGCTTTCAGTTTGTGCCCGTCACATGCAATTAATAATGTGGTTATTGAGTCTGGGATCAACAGAAGGGTGAAATCAAATCCTGTCTCCTGTTAGAAAACAGTTGTCTGTGGTAAAGGTGTGCTGACCATCAAATCTATTGCTCTACATTTATCTGCTTGAATGCCTTGGCAGGTGCTGCTGGCTGTTACTGCTCATACATTATGAATGGGTATGGATTTTCCAGGGCTGGATCAGCCTTCCTCTCCATCCTTAAGTGTTAGTGAGGGGAAGATGGTCTTTTTCCTTCAGAGCTGGTCCGTTCCCAGGACCTCCATCAGAGGCATTAATCATCTTGCAGCCAGATGGTCTCAGATGTGCTTTTCTTTGTTCTGTCCTCCAGAACAGCACTGACAGAACGACCAGTCTAAGAAATGCCTTATCCTGGATCCAGTTTGGCCAGGGTAGTTTTGATTTTGCAGTGAATTCCTCACCTCTTCTGCTAGAGGGGAGCCCTACAGCCCTACTCCATGATTTTACAAAATGGCTCAGTCCAGTTTTGCAGTTTGTGGCTCATATTCTGAATGTCTCAGTGTGCTGTGTCTAGGCTATCCAGGTTTTGATAGCAGGGAGGATTCTTCTTATCCCTTCCTCTCTTGATCACACTCTGTGAAAGGTTAATGTCTTTCTTCCAGTCGGGGACCCTGTTCCCAGATAGGAGCTAAATCTTCTCCCCAGGTCCTTGGTGGGAAGGATTTTGTGCCTATTTGTGTTGGCAACTGGCCTGAGTTCAGAAGATTTAACAGAGAGATGAGCAGCGGTAATGCTAAAAAACCAGTGAAAGAGTAAGGTGAAAAAAATCAACAGTCTGGTTTTGTCTGTACTTGGTTTAAGCTACTGTAAGGCACTCTGGAAAAAGACAGAGGCAAATTCCATCCCTGAATTTATTTGCAGGTACAAGAGTTGGCAAGGTCAGACCCTGCAGCAATACTCACTCAGTGTTACGCTCAAGTATTTTTTTGTCCATTCTTCAAGTATATCAATTTAGTGGCCTGAATGCTTTTCCTTAGGTATTAAACTTCTTTTTAAAAAGCTTATGGGTTTGATGTTCTGTTTATCAGTACACATTTTCCTGTGTACTTGCTTGTAGCAATCACTTTCTTTGAACTGAAGGCAGACTATATGGAAAGAATGGATGCCATCCTGACATGTTTCAGTTGTTATGAAGCCCATTCTTTGCTGTATAAAACTTTGAACTGGGCAAAGATGCTTCTTGTTTAAAAAATATCAAGTGGATTCCAGAAAAGGCTTTGGAAATCTCAGCAGCATTCGTATGTGATGTCGTGCATCTGCTGTCTCTATCTTAGACTTGGCTTTAAACCTAAAGGCCAATATTTTATTTGAATCTCTTCTAAATTAGAAATGGCAACCTACTCTGCAGCACTTGGTATGGAGTTGGACATTTGTTTTGGGAAGGAAAGCTGCACAATTAACAGTAGGTTTAGAATAAAATGTTCTTTTTTTTGTGTTGTTTACAAACGATCAAGACTTTTGATTCTGTGGTGAATAATTTTAAGTGGAGAACTATGAGTGCTAAAAAGCAGTATAATAATATGTCTGTGGAGCACTTTGAAGATGAAAAGCTCTATATACTGTAAACATTATTACTGGTATAGCCTAATCTATGTGGAAAAATTAATCTAGCGTGAGCTAAGTGTAGATTTTTTTTTTTTAATGTTCCATTTAGTGTTTCAGAAAGTCTAACAAACCTATGTATTTACTTTCACATTGTAACATTAGGAATTTGTCCTCTTATATTTTTTATATGTGTGTTGCAATGATTTACTTTCTTGTTACTTTCTGAACGTAGAGTCAATCCTAATCCACAACAACCTTTCAGAAACGTGAAGTGTCTAGGCTGGGAGGGAGGATAGGTATGATATAAAAATCCTGTATAATGAGAAATAGGGGCCTGTCAGATATGGAAATGTTTTGGGGGCAGTTGGCCCTAGGCTTGTGCTGTGGCTTTGGACAAGACTGGAGTGAAGCAGGGAGCCAGGCCGGTGCCAGATCTGCTGGGGAGTGAACGAACACCTGCCAGGCTGCTCCAGATAACTCAGCAGCTCAGAGGCATTTTCCCAGGCTCCCAGCTGAATGGTCCATAATAGCCGTGGGAGAGGGCTTCCCACCGCTGCACGCTGCACCACAGCCGCCTCTTGGCAGCCTTCTGCAAGCTCAAGTCAGCCTGGCTGTGTCTCCTTTGGAAAACAAGTGGTGCTGGATAGTCTTACAGGAGAGTTGGTGTCTGATACTTCCTCTCGGTGTTGTGGGACTCTGAAATACAACAAGCAGGGCAAATTACAGCTCCCTTAAAAGGCAGCACTCATTGGCGCCTATTTCAGCTGAAACGGAACTGTGGCTTTTCTAGAACCACTTTTATGCAGTCTCCTTTTAGGTTTCAGCATCTGTTTATTTCCTTGGGGTTCGTTCGTTTGGTTGGTTTTGTTTTTCTTGTTTGTTTTTAGACCCTGGATCAGATGATTTAAGTGCCCAGTTTTGAAACAAGAAAAACAAAATTTCAAGTCACTGAATACAATTTTGTTTCTGCCTATATGCTGGTAATCCACAAATGGAACTTTGTGTTGCATGGTGAAGAAGAAATTGAAGATTGGATCAACCAGGTTTGCTGAGCCCAGGATGTGTGAACTTTCTACATTACTGGGAGAAAAATGATCTGTAGCTTGAGGTTCAGACTTCTGTTTTGTGCTCAAAAGGAGTTAGTGATAGAGCTTTTGGTACCTACCAGTTGATCTGTCCTTCTGTGATATCATTAACAAATTTAAACTCATGCTGAGTAAATGTGTAGAAAGTTTAAAAAGCTCCGAGTCGCATGGGGCTCTTGGATAAGGAGGTTTTCTTGTGGGTCTTATTTTTAAGTATTTTTTCTTTTCATGAAGCAGAATAGTTAATTGGATAATATATTTCCCCAGAAGGAAGCTGAAAGAGGATATCCCCATTTTTATAGTTCTGCAGTAACTCTGACAACTTTAAAACTGGGGGAGTTTTTCAAACTCCAGCTGACTATAGAGTAGATCATATGTCACATACAAGAGGGTTTCAAAACATCTCATGAGTGTAGCTGTGTGATACTTTCAAAATGCAGGTATCTTAAATGGAGTGCATCTTAATATTTTCTCAGGGTTGGCAACAAGTAACAGCAAATATCTGTTCAGGCCTTTTCAGCAAAGTAGTAAATAGTCATGGAAATGAAAAATACTTAGTGTTAGTCCCTCTGGGCTGAGCTTATTATCTCAGGTGCAATTCCCTGTGAAGGCTTTATAAGCCTTCAGACTTGAGCTGATGCTGCAAAAGTAGTTTGTAGAGGTGTCTTGATCTCTTACATAATTATGTGTTTTGTCAGATCTGAAGTAGGTGTTCTCTTCCACAGAACAGCAGCTGGCTGAATCAAGGGCCTCTAAGGAGAATTTGAAACTTTATTCAGTCAATCACATGCAATTAAACACTTAACCTCTCAGAGAATACCAGGACAGCAAGAAAAAACAGATTTAGATGTCACTGATCTATAAAAGAATTTCAGGAACGAAGCATCCTCCTTTTCCTGTGAAAAACAAAGATTCACACTTTTTCATTTTAGATTCCTTTCAAAAAGCCCCCAAAACATGTGGAATACTGCTGACAAATGGAGGTGGAAAGAAGAACTTTTAGTATTTACTGTCTGAAGATTTCTTTTTCAAGTTGTACTTTTAGGAATGCTACTTTCTCAGCTTTCCAAGGTCACAGTGGAGGATGTTGTTATCACACTAATAACATATTTATATACAGGGCAAATTCTTTGATTTGACTAAGCCTACTAGCAGTGATAAAGAATTGTAGATGCCAAACTGGAAATAGCTAAAAGTAATTTTCCTTAATTGTTCTTTTAAGTAAACAGTTAATAAAGCTGGTGGATTACATCCAAATTTTTCTCTAGCGCTCATCATTTTTAAGGGATGGTTCAACTTGTCACATCTTGACTTGATCTCTAAAAGGAAGTAAAATTTTGGGTATCTTCCTGAGGGGAAGGAAAAAAGATGGCTGATAAATTTCAAAGGGATTGATTGTGATTGATAACTGTAGTTCTTAATGAGAACTGAGGCTCAACAGCACTCGCTGGTGAGCTCCAGAAGATCTTGTAGAAATAGGAGAGTGGTGGACCCTGCAGGAGGGTGTGCATTTATACTTAGAAATAAGGCATGCCTTGGCACTGGGTCAGTAGGGATTGCGACTGGAACAAGCAAGTTTTTCTTCTTTTTAAATGGTTACATTAGAAGAACAGCAGTAGCACTTAAAATATTCTAACTGATCTGTGCTAATTGCACCTAGGGTAGCTGACTGTCTTAGAAGCATCAATAATTTAAGTCTCGTAATCCCCATCCAAAGAAGGGGAAATATCACCAACCCTCTTTCACACTTTCATTTCAGTGAGGTGCACAGGGAGACTGGGGAGGGTGAGTCACAGATGTCAGTTTTTTGCACTTTCAGTGGGAGTCAGGTTGCTAAATACCTTCATGAATGAAGTGCTAACTGATTTACCAGGGTCATTTGGGAATTTAAGTAGAACAAAAGTGAAAGCTGATTTCCTTGGTCTAATACTCTCGAAACCATAATATAATCCTTTCTGTCCTTTTCTTATGCTTCTGGTGCACAAGGATTTCTGTCATTCTTGGGAATAGAAAATGAAAAAGCCTCTGGAGGTTACAGGTACCTGCTGAGTCAGCCAGCTCTGGCTACTGTACATAGTGAGGAGTTCAAATGTGGGCATTTCTCACTTCATTCAGTGGAACTGTAGAATTAAGCCTTTTCGTGGTTGGGTTTCTTTATCGTTATCTTTTCATTTTCTACAGGTCTGTCACCTTCAGCTAGAAGGGAGTTAAGTAAATGGACATCTGTGGTGTTCCTGTAGAATATGTATGAAAACACTGTGAATAGCACTAGTGACCATGACACCCCACTATTAAGCAAATGACACCTCTGATAAATTAATTTAATTTCTGTGGTTGGATTCCAGAACTTGGTGGTTATTAATTTGTGTAGATTTTTGCCGTGTTTCAGGCACTAATTTCTTGAGACTTCAGGATGAGAATTCAGCAGTTTCTTTTGAAAAATATTCCATTAAAGTTATGTTTTCCTTTGTATTCCTGAGCTCCTGCTGCTTTCCCTCAATCCTGTCTTAGCGGATGTGCCACACTTTGAGACCAGAATGCCCGAGATACCCTTACACTTAACATTATCCCTTTGTTTTATGTTGCAGCCAACAGTTTGCACATTACTGCCTACTTTATGAAGAGATGGGTTAATCTCCGTTGTGCTCTAGGGAAACGTTATCGTGGTAAGAAATCAGTTTCTTATAGAGTTACTTAGAAGAGGAAGAAAGGGAGCACAACTAAGACTTTGTCAGATTTTGGTCTACTTAATCGAAATTTCTTTCAGAGCTTGGGGTTTTTTTTGTGGGTTTTTTTTGGTTTGTTTTTTTTTCAAAGAAGATCTTCTGAAAACAAAAAAAAAAGAGAAGTGTTTCTTGAGATAAGATTTTTTTTTTTAAACTTAATTTTAAATTTGTGTATGCCTTGCCCCAGGGTAATCAGCTAAGCCACACCAAATTCTGTAAGTATGACGAGACTCAGCATTTTCCTGAGTCTCTGCAGGGTGAATCAAGCAGAGGTTGCAGCATGAATCACTTCATTATTGCTCGAGTGTCTTGTGACATCAACGTGCAGTACAAGTGTATGCAGGAAAGGCTTTTGTTCACCTCATAGCTATAAAATCTTGACGTAGGTGATGTCATTGGACCAGGTCTTTTCTTCGTGTTTTCTCAAGCCTGGATGCTCTGGAAGGAAATGAGATCAATCCTGTCCTGCCAACAGCAATGCAAAGGAGCTGTAATGATCACTGCCCTCTGTGCTGACCCTTTTTGCATAAAAAAAAAAAAAAAAAGCAAAATCCTTACAAATACTGGATACTTGAAGGGATATTTTAAAATAATTTCTTGTTTTTATAGGAATTCATGATATTCATAAATGTTTAAATCTGCCTTCAAATGCCAGCTGGTTGTTTTCTAAGTCCATATTGGCTGAAGAGATCAGTGTTGACTTTAAATATTTCATTAAACTTGTCCTTTTAGAATAGAATTTCAGAGTATCTGCATTGGTATCTCAACATTGTTTGCTGTCTATTAAATTTGAACTGTTCTAAAGCATCAATGAATACCTAAAGATACCTGCACTTTGCTAGACAGCAGATGAGATTGTTATAAAATGTAACAGTAAAAACATGTTAGTGGAAGCAACTTGCCCTACTCTTCAATTCTACAAAAAAATATCTGAGATCAACCTCATAGGTTTCTTTCTGCAAGCCTTGTCTCTTTCTTGTCCCACAAAAATAGTGTTATGGCTTCATTCTGAAATACAACAAACTTTAAAAATTATTAACTCTCTTTTTATAAAAACAAAGCAAAAACCAGCAACAAAAAAATCAGGGCTGAAAATATGAAGATACTGATCTGGAAATAATTGCATATGTAAACAAGAAAATATCCAGCTGTGCTTTTCCCACAGCATTGCCAGGTAGTGAATAAAGCTTTGTCTCATCTGTTCTAATCTGAGAACCCTTCAATTTTTAATCATTTGTAAATAGAAACTTTGTTGTGTTCATAACAAACCATGTGATCTTGAGTAAAATATGTAATTCAGTAGTAGTTAACCAATTTGTTTAATGGCTTCAAAAATCTCTGTAGTCAGAGTGTGAAACACTCTGCCCTGGCCTTATGCTGAGGTTTGATGCCAAGCCCTGATTGAATGCTGTTCTGGGCTACAAACCTAATTTACAGCTTTTGTGATGAAAAGACTCATCACCAGCATAGCACAAAAGAAATCCTTGTTAAGTGGTTTGTCTGTTGGTTCTGCCTGGTCTTTCTGTCCAGGGGTGCAGGTGGACCAATTTGCAGCCCTGACTGTCCTCTTGGGAACTCAATTTATTCTACTTATTGATTTTTTGGAATGCTGTATAAAAACAAAACAAAAGGAGGGGGTGGCATGTTGAAGAGAGTAGGTGAGAAGCTAGGGGGGGGCACATGAAATGAGTTAGTGTGCAGTTAAAAAGATAAGTAATTTTGTGTACTAAAATGACATGTATGTTGTTGTTATGGGTGGTTTTGAAAGTGGTTATAGTTTTTGTAATCCTCTTTTCAATTCTTTTTGTGTAGAGCTCCGTGTGTTTCCAGAGAAATTTATCGTTTGTGTCAGCAAACTTGACTTCGATCCAAGTGCTTGGACATGTGACAATGGTGTATTGGTAGGTACAAAACTGTTCTGTAAATTTTTGGCTTTTTTATAGAAATGAGATGAATGTTTATATATATATAGATGTAGTTACTGAAGTATTAGTTACCGTCACCTTGGCACCAGAAAGTCACATTAACAGTTGTGCCAAAGTATTCAAAAGGGCATCCTGAAATGAGCCTAAGGCAGGCAAAAATGGGAAATATGAAAGCTCAGCATTTTTTAAGCCTTGTAAGACTTAGAGAAAAAGATCATATGTTTAGAAAGCTGGGTATGATTTTAGCACCTTGATTTAAGGATCTTTTTGTTTTTTCCTTTATATTTTGTCCTTGTAAGATTCTACTTTCCAGAATTATAATGTAGCTGTTTGTAATGTCCGTGGGTTTCTTGTATGTTTTCTTAGCACTTGTTCTGCACAGCAACTCAAGCGGATCAGTGCTGGCTCTGCTGGGAAAAAAAATCCCCAAACATTTATGAAGGAAAAGGCACTGGTGTGTGGTTAAATACCATAAGCAATTCTCCTTAAATATTTCATCCTGAAGGCTTCATCAGGGTCAAAGGCTTCTGAATTTTATGCTGCAGTTAAGTGCTGATTGTCTCAGGAGTGCTCACATGGGCCCAGGTGCTGCTCTGTGGCTCGCACTGAGGGTCACGATTACACCCTGAGGTCTGGGTGGATTTTAGGAATTGATCTTACATGTATTAAAGTGTATTTGACCCTTGAAAAAATGTGTTTTCTTTTACTCATTCAACTCCTTTTTTTTTTTTAATACCAGGCAGGGTGTTCATATTTATAATGCTAAATGCAGATTTTCTTGTTTCAATTCCTATTGTGGTATATACCCTTAAATGTCAAAGAATCAAGCAAATGTATTTTTGCACTCTCAGAAAAAAATTACCTCCCTGCCTTAGAAGTACTGTGCTCTTTTGAAAAGTATTACTTTTTCAGTATTTTTTTCAGTATTATCTTGAAAACTACTTAATGCTTGAAGTAGAAAATTCTCCCTCTGCATTTTGACTGAGAAATAATTATGGGGTTTTTTTCTTGCTTAAGTAACTCTTATGAGATATCCAGTTTCCTTATTTGGTATTTTAAATCTTTCCATAAAATCAAAGCTTTCTTTAGTTTTTCATGTGATTCTGTGTCGGAAGGAGAAGGCAAATTAAAAAATTCGATGGACTTTAGCTTTACTATTTCAAAATTGGATCTTGATCTGTGGAAGCTGCTTGTTGTTTAAAAGGCAGGTTTAGACACTTTTATATTTAAAAAGAAAATATCTCTTAGTGGGCGGATAACCTAATCAATAATAAAGTCTTGCTTTGCTTACAGACGCAATGTGTGTGCACAGGCCTGGCTGGGATGGTCAGTGTAGTGTGTTGGTAGGAGACAGTAAGACAAAGTTATCCCTAAGCATCTTCCCTGATTTGAAGGACTTGGCAAGATGGGAGCAGACCCTCAGCAAATGTTTTGGAGCATCTGTTTAATTCTTACCACTGTCACTTAAAGGGTCCACTCCAGACTGTTTTGCTGTTCCGGGATTCCTACAGCATGTTAGTACCAGATTTGTCGTATACTCCAGTTGAGTACTTTGCCAAACTGGGGGAGTGTTTGATTGCCACTGAGAGTTTTTCAAGTTTTTGGCACTCCAGAAGAAAGGCAAAGAATCTGCACTTTGTGTGTGTCTGCTTTTCTCCATGCAGTTGAGCCGTGAGTAGGCTGGAATTCTAAACTCTGCCCTACAGAAGACCACCCAGAAGACCTTTCTGTTGATACACTCCGCAGATTCTGTCATGGGCTGAAAATGAGGCTGTGTTTTGTTTTCTTCTGTATGTTGTTTGGGTTTGAATAATGCCATGGTGTTGGATGCAAGCTCTTTTAAACCTTTAATCAGCTCACACCCTTGGATTTGAGGGCCTGTTTGTGTCTTACAAAAGCAGTTCACTATACATTAATGGAGACTTCGTCACTTTCCTGTGTTGCTGTAACTGTGATTAACTTAGTTGAGACTTAGTGATTATTTATTTTTTTAAACTGTTCTTATGCTGGTTTATGGTCTGGGTCAAGCTTTAATTCCTGAGCTCTGTCAAGCTGAATCGGGCTCAGTGCTCCCCTTTCCCATTACTTGGAACCAGTTTTATGTCAGCCTGCTGCACGTTTCTTCCACTCAACTCTCTTCCTTCCCCTGTCTTCAGACCTTTATTCTTTGCCTTTTTACTGCTTTTTAGGCTGTTCTGTGTATCTCTGAAATAGGCTGTGCTTGAGCCATGAGTTTCAAGGGATGTAGCCAGCTATGAAATGTAATTTTTATGTCCTGCACCTTAGGAAAGATTATAATTAGGTTGCTTTTGAGATACTCACAAGCACAAACCTCAGCATCAGTTGCTGGGAGAACCAATTTGAATCCTTCTGTGATGCCTCATGTGACACTAAGGTTAGGGTGGATTAGACAGTCTCTGTTAAATTAGCTCTAAGCATAAACTAATATAATATTTGAGAGCACCTCTAAGGAGCAGAGATGAAACAAAATAGAAGAAAATCTATCGATATGTAATTTTCTAGGATGTATTTATAAATGGGTGTGTCTGTGGTTATGTTTAAAACTCAGGCTTCAGGCAGTAACAAGCGTTTTGGAAGAAGGGAAATCTCTAGTAAAGAAACAATATAGCAAGTTATTGAAATTACATAAGCAAATTGGAAGTCTTAAGGAAAAGATGGAAGAATAGGCTGGCTGATTAATGCTAGATTTAAACATAAAACCATGGTTTCCTGTTTTACCAAATCATGTTTGTAATCTTGAATAGTTTTATCTTGAAAAAGAAGACAGTTTTGGGAACATGGCAGAAGAGGAAACCCAGGGAAACATATAAGAGCTCTGGAGAGATTAGTCATCTTTGTCAGTGACGACATTTTCTTGATAATTATTATGTGGAAAGCTAAAATGGAAAATTGGAAATGGGTTATCTGAAGAAACAGTGGAAATGGAAATGGGTGGAAGGCTTATGAGCATTTGAAAATGTGCAAACAATAGAGTATTCATTGATAACCACATTGGCTTTATAACAGAATCTATGAGAGGAAGCACTTCTAGGGAAAGCATGAAGGAGGTTAAGCTAAAGATGATATTAAAGTGGAAATTTGAAATTACTGTTTGAGTGAAATCAGAAAAGAAAGTGGGGAGTAGGAGATCCTGGGTCTTGGGATTTCCACTGAGCCTTGTTAAGTTACAGAGAATATGATACAAAAATAAAGATTCTTTTCCAGCAGAATATTGTTCTTTAAAAACCAAACCAACCAAAAAAAAACCCCTCACAAGTACACACAGAGAAGAAAAGTGCTAAAGATGTGCCCAATGCTTTTTAAATACCCAGTAAGGAAATAAAAGAAAACTATTTCATCTTCTTCATACATGTCTGATTTATAAATTGTGTCGTTGTAATACTCTTCAGGAGCATTAGAGAATTCTCATTCTTAAAACTCTTAAGAGCCTTACTGACAAGGTTTGCTCGGGTTTTGATTATGCTGGGAAGAGGCTTCTTGTTCTTTCATGCAAACATGAAACTTAGCTGTAATTAACAGGAGACTTTTCCCACTGCTGGAATAGTGTGTCTATTGGAATGTAGAAGGAAAACTTCAGATAGCAGCAATTTGTAAAGATTAGTACAAGACTTTATGTGGAATTTAGTTATCTTAAATGCTTTAAAGACTTATTGTTAAGTGATATCAGATTGGGTAGGGGAAGAAGGAAATGCTGCGAAATAGAATTGCACAATTCACACTCTAAGTACAAATCTTGGCATGTGTGTGCATATCTGTATATGTGTATAAAATATTACAGTGAAACTGCTGTGCTGGTGGACTACTTCTGGAAAGGTCAGTGCACATCCCCTCTACATCCAGCCACATATTCCTTTCCTTTCTGGTTACAATGGACCAAGTGATTCTTCAGTCGAGAATGAATTAGTTCATTGACTTGATCTAGCAGAAAATTATTTATTTGTGAAGTTTCTCTGTTTTTCATTGGAGGATTAGTTTTCCATCCTGTCAGTTCACTGAACCAACTCATCCTGTACCCACACACTTGCCAATTGTGATGTAAAAAAATGTTGCAGGAGCACGCAGCCAGGATTTGGATGAATGGAGCAGAAGAACCCTTTAGGTAGCAGCTGAGAGTTACCTGGGTTTGAAAGTAACATCCACAACATGTTAATGTTAATTTGTTGTAATATTTATCTTGTTGCTGGTTTTTTATGTCGCTAACCTTTTTTAATTTTTATAAAATCTAGTTTTCTGAGATTTTAAAAAATGTGCTGAATTCTTTCCAGTCATTATAGGAAACAGGAGAAAAATATTAAGCTGTAGTTGGTAAATATGACCAGAGTTCCCTACTTCTTTCAGAAAGGTAGAGAGGGGAAACTGCAGACTAATGAACTTTATCCAAATGCCACATTAGTGGAACAGGCAAAGAATTGCTTTGGTGAGTTTTCACTTTTGACACTTCAAGCTTCTGTCACTTTTTTTTACTCATCCTTCATGTTCTGTGCTCCTCCTGCATTTGCTTCCCTGGGCGTTCTTGTCTTCAGTGCTGGCATGTGTGGGGAGCTGGGCTCATTCAGTGATCCCTCTGAAAACAAGGGGTGTTTTTGTTTTGGTTTTTGTTGTTGTTCGCGTGGTTCACTTTCAGCCGGATCCCCTCGGTGTTGATCCTCGACAGGACCACGTGTTGGGCAAGGGTGAGACTTCCCTTTCATTGTTGATGTAGCTTTAAATTAGCTTGGATCATTAAGCTGCTGTCTCAGAAACTACATCTCAGAGTAATGATCCTGAAGTCTTTGACTCGCTCGTAAAAAGAAAGCTACAGCAGCTTTACAATATTCCCTTTTGTCCCAGCTGTCTGCCTCTTCTCCTTGGAGATTACCACTCCTGCAGCAGTTTGCCAAAAGGGCTGTGTGCCTGCATCTCCTCTTGCTGTGTATCACAGTCTTGTGGATTCATGCACCCCGAACTTCCCTGGATTTTCGGCTCGCGCACTGAATTGCGGGTGGGAGCAGCTGGGGCGTGTGTGCTCCCTTCTGCCAGCTCCGAGTGGGGCAAGAACCTCCTGCAAAAGGGGAGGGAGGAGACCTGAGAGCGGTGATGCTGTGAATTGCCTCAGTGAGATTTGTCTGAACTTGTCGGAGTTTCTTCTTATAGCTTACAAACTGATTTCTTTTCTGCATGGCAAAAGTCTCACAGCTGTCGGCTGCACTAACTATCCGGAGAAGTGGACAAATGATGAGATGAAAACTGACACAATTATTTCAATTAGTCAAGACCAGAGAAGGCTTTGGAGAATTTCAGAGAAACTTCCCAGAGCTGGGTAGAGGGGCACTAGGGCTGTAAATGAAAATCATCTGTTGATTATCTGTTGATAAATCACAGTATTTTTACTGAAAAGAGCAATTGCAGTGTTCATGCAAACTGCTGAGTGAATTAACTGTGTGATCGCTGGAAAAAGGCCAAGATCCTGCTGCAAGGAACTGATTGGAAAATCTTTGTTCTGTAGCATTATTTACCTGAAAAGCAGACAGAATATTAGAGTATGTATGGAATAAAATAAAAAGTAATATTTATTGCCTTAAAGCCAACAAGTGAGTGGAATACATCCTCAATAAAAGTATACCTCATTATGCAAAATCAGGTGAAGCAGAGCAGAAATACAGATGGTCCTGTAGCTGCAGTATAAATGATTAAGGTCGTAAAATGATTTCCATATGAAGCAATCCTCAAAAAGTGGGGACAAATTGAGTAATCTTTTACTCATTTTGGTAGTTGCTTCTTATATGAGTGCTCCAGTTGATTTAAATCTAACTACTTAGCAGCGTTCACAAGATCCCATTTGTCAAAGCCTTGTGGTTATTTAAGATATTATCATCTGTCATCATCCTTTCACCTCCCTCATTTTCTCCTCCCCTCTCACTCTTGCTGTCATAGCTTATGCTGGTGGTTCATGTGGATTTGAGCTGATTCTTTGCTCTTTCCTCTCTGCAGATTTGGAGAGGATGGGCACCCCTGGCAGAGGGGCAGGGGGAAGGCTGGCAGGGATCGTGTTAAAAGTCGCAGGGAGCTAAAGATTTTATTTAGCTGTGGTGCACCTGCGAGATTTTGATGGCTCTAGGATTTGCAAAGGCTTAACTTACTTCAGATTTTGATAATAATTCTTGATATTCCTGTTGGGCAAATAATATTTGTCAGGATTTTTAAAAATAGTTTTAAAAAGCAATCTGTTCCTCAGCCTTCAGCAGAAATCTCTTAGCACTAATAGGAAATTCATAACTTGACTGAACAGGAAACTGAAATATGTGATGGTAAAGTTCACGGCAGGATTTTCGACCAATTTGTAATGATTTGAAATTATTTGGAGGGACAGATCCCCAGTGTGAGCTCAGAAGTCTTGGGGGTTTTCAGGGTGGTGGTACTGGTGTTGGTTTTGGAAACCAAGCTCAAACATTAAATTGTTGGAACAGTAATTATTTCCTGAGCTGTGCAGTTCTCCTTGTTTTACGTATTTTGGTTTTGAATAACCGGTGAGATCAAGAGTATTAGTTATTCTTTACAAGATCTCCTTCAGTTCTTACTGCATATTGTAATTGCATAAAAAGAGCAAAAGAGCATAAAACAGATGTATTTTTTTCAGATTTTTTCCCCTGTAAGTACTCAAGTGCTGAGCATCGGAATCACAGTGTACACATCATGTACTCTAGGAGTATTCTCTTCTGTCATATAAACCATGCTGTGTCTGCAAGGGCAAGTGCAAACTTTGCTCCAGTGTTGCTGGTGGGTGATGCTGATGGACATCTGCGCTGGTTGACCCCGATACCCAGTGAGGTTTGGTGAGCACGTAGAGGATCCTCATGCCAGGCTGTGAGAAGCTGTAGTACAGGATTACAGGAGGGCCTGTTTCAGATATTCTCTCTTGATCTGAAAGCTGGAGAAAGGGGTCGAGCGCCACATAAAATTGCTATTCCTTTATTTTATAAAAATCTCTTTCAAGTATGAAATGTGTGTCTTGCATGCATGTCCTCTTTCATAACTACTGGAGTCAAGAACCTAAAATTGATGGGAATGGCTGGCTGAAGATGCATGCTTATAAGACACTGGTTTCCTTTAAAAAGGTAAGAATTCACCCTTAATACGTTTCAGATTTTTCTTCAGTGTCATTGAGAGAAGTTATTTTGGTTGAAAAGCTGTTGTCTACTCCTCCATTTCTTATCAGTGGACACTTTCTCTGAAGATAGAATCTGAGTCTTGTAGCATCAGTATATAAAATCAGAATGATTAATAGCTCAATTACTTAACATTAATTTTAGCACTTCTTGCCTTCAAGCAAATGCACACAGCCTGTGTCACGTGCTGCTATGTAAATAAATCGGTTGTTTCAGGAGCACTTCTGTGCCTTTAGAAAGTGTGATGGGGTATTTGCTCTCTGTCACACATAGGTCTGAATTTATAAAAAGGCTCCCCTGCAGCTCTGGGGTTTAGGAAGAATCACATTTCATTTGCTCTCTGCCATTTACAGCAGTAATTCTTCTGTTTTCTCTTCAGTGAGTGTCCAAATGCAAATCTAGAGAGCTCTGAATTTCTTACACTCAGAACAGTCTGGGCTTCCTCCTATATGTGAAATACAGTTAAAATCTGAACCAGACTCTTCAAAAGGAAGAAGGCATTTTCCTCATAGAAGTCATATGCTTTAAGCTAATCTGGTGATGCCTGGGGGACCTTTGGAATGTTTGTAATTGCCAGGACTTATGTACTGAGTGAGAAACCTGGGTTCACACCTTGTGTTTGGAGAAAGTGGAATGTGTATCATGGGGGCTTGTAATAGACTGGGCCAATGCTTGGACTAAATAGGTCAGACCACAGGGTCACCTGACAAGCAAAACTTGAGATCCATGGTGTCAAATTCAAAGGAATTTTGGTGGTAGGTAATGAAGACTGTACTGATCCAGGAGTTTGATTTTGCTTTCTATGCTAGGTCATGGGTAGGTTGAACAGTTCTGCTCCTCCTGGACAGATGCAGTTTGCTCTGGTTTTTACGTTCTTTTCAAGATTGAAATTGGAGTATTTTTGAAAACCACCAGCATTTCTTAAAAATACCTATTTCAAAGGCAACACCAGTATTCCAATGTAATGTGGAATGATCTTTAATGTTTTTTACTGGAATTCACTGACTTTTAGAGCAGGACAGTCAACTTTAAAATGTAGAGCAATATTCCACAAATCCTATCAAGGAACTGCATTTCAGGTTTAGAATAATATCCATTTCTGTACTTGGAAAACTTCTGCAAGTGTTTTATGATGTGGTTGGAGTTCATAAGTAGAACTGCCAGGACTGATGCATCACTATATTGGAAATGCAAAAAAAATTTGCATCTTGAAACTGTGGGAAGCTTTTCCTTCATGTGGGTTGAGAGAGGGCAGGAGACGAGACCCAAAGTCCTGTCTCTCACTTTTTTATCAGTGAGATTGTAATATCTGATTCATCCTTCCCTCACAAGCCTCCTCACTTGCTTTAAGGAGCCCTTTTTGTTTATCAGATTGGAAGGAGACCTGTCTGACCTCTCTGATCTGTCACTCATCTGTTAGAACACCTCTGAAACCTAAAGGTTATCTTTGATGGTTGAGCTCATGATACGGCTTAGAATGACACTAAGAGAAATCGTGCAATTGCAAGCTTACAGCTCCCCTAAATAAGTGTTTCTGTCTTATTCATGTCACTAATTTTAGTTTTATCGTATGTGCCTGGGATAATACTTTAGTTCATAGCTTTGCCTATATTATTATCTTTACAGTCCCCTCCCATTTGCCACCATGATATAAAAATTGATTTCTTGAACCCGTTGATGTATTCTGTTAAGTATTTTTGATGAGCCACATTGATAAATGCATTTTAACATCAGTGTGTTTTTTATTATGGGATTGGTTTTTTTTGTGAACCAGACATGAAATTTAATTATCCCTTAGTCTCACTTTATTGGTAAATAAGCTTGTGGCACTGAGAAGAGTAAGAGACAACTAGAAAGCATGACACCAGAGAGGCAGGAAAGGGGGGCAGCAGTGTTCACTTTGAAAATTTTCTTTCAACCCGGTATTAGACTGGGAAAAAAAAGAGTATTTGTGTGAGTATATTGTCGTGCTGAAAAGGCTGAAGCTTTCACTCTGCTTCAGGGTAATGGGTTGTAAGGGTTCCTCACAAGTGCCCATGCATGGGTAGTTCTTTAACAGCTGCTTAATGCTGTGCTGCTGAATTCAGCTGTCCTGGAGAGAGCTGGAGATGGCAGTGACTGCTTTTACAGTTTTGAGGGTTTCTTCTTCAGCTTGAGTGAGTAGTAAGTAAAGTAGAAAAAAGGAAAAAAAAGGAATTTTCAATTTGATAAACGTTAAAGGAAATATATTCTGTGCCTAGCAGTCATATTTCTCTGTAGGTTTTGATAGAGGTTTTTATTCCCCCAGACATCTCTTTAGGTAAGTATTTAAAGGATCTTAAAATCAGGTTTGGGGAGGCCAGTGTCATGAGCAGGTAGGCTGGTAAGGCTGTAAGCTTCACTTCTGCAGGCCCTTCTCTGCAGTTTTAGTGACAAAAAGGACTGAGCTTACCCTGGGATTTTAAGAGCACATATTTCTAATAGAACTTGGCAGTTCAAGGGCTAGAGAAGCATTTTAATCTTTTGTGCCCACCCAGTCTCTATACAAATGTAAATATGTCTGTCTTTAACAATTTGCCAAGAAATGTGGTTTTAATTTGTTAGCAGTGATCCCACTCCCTGCAGCTCTTTCAGAGTCGAGTCGCAAGTCTGGCGGTGCTTTGACGTTTTTCTCTGTCATGGTGTCATTGTTTATATGATGTCTGCTTCTGCTGTCCTCCCTTTTATGCCTGGAATATTTTTCTTTAATTATTTTGCTGCCTAAAAGGAATCTGGGATTACTAGACAGGATGAGAGCAGATTAGCTTTTTTTCTTTCTTTAACAAGTCCTGAAGTTCCCATAGGAAATAAATAGTATTCCCAAAACAGACAGTGTGTTTCATTTTTTTTTTAATTAACTAAAATTATTAAGTCTAATAAAGAAAATAAAGGAAGTATCACCAATAATGGCTGTGTGTCTTAGTAGTATATGGAGTGCCCATTGTTGTTATTTATGACTCTCTCTGCCTTCTATTGTGGACTTATTCCAGCCTTAGGGAGTTTACATCACTCCTAATAGCAAAAGGCTCTCTGGTTCCCACAGAGTCTTTCAAAGACTGACTCATATGCCTTATGTTAATTGTTCAGCTCTCAAAATACAGCACTTACAGGGTGTGGTTCCGAGGGGAAAATCTACTGTACTTAGAGGGCATGTTCAGAAGTGTTTCACATATAAATCATTTCGATTTTTACTTTTTTTGATGCCTTAACCCTTTCTGTCACTGCTTTGTGTGATAAGTTATTTGAAAACAAAACGAAAGGTTGATGACAGCGCAGTGAGGGAATGTGTTAGCCCTGCAACTTGGGGCCATTAGCTCCAGCCTGACTCAACTCACAAGTGCTGTGACTTCGTCATCCTTGCCTCTCTGCAGGGTCTGCTCCTCTCACCCCGGCAGGACCATCCCAATCCTGCAGAGTCCGGAGTCAGATGCAAGTTAGAACTGGGGTTTGTTGCTTATCTGCAGTAGGGGGTACGTGGGTCCCCAGTCCTCCCCTGGATTTTGTACCCAGGGCTCCTTTCCATGCATTGCTGACCACGGCGACAGGAGTTGCCTTAGGGGCTGCTGATCCTGGCCTGGTCGGCACGTTGAGGACTGAAGAAGGTTTAGCAGAATTAACCTTACCCGTTTCCACCCAGCAGGAACTCGGATGGGCTCCTGCTCTCTGGCCAAGTACGAGCGCTCTCCAGCTGCTTTGATGCAGGATGATTGTGCAAGACCCTTCAGCCTCCAAGCTGTGTGACTGTTACTGGAAATCAAAATAGTTTCTACAGACTTTGCAGTCTCTGCCTTCTCTTAAAATTAGCAAAACACTTGAGTATCTTAATAGTATTCCTGTCTTTAATAGCTTACAAAGTATGAAAATATATTTAGTCAAATTAGGGGAATCTACCTCCAACAAGAATAGAAGCAGCAATTAATCCCTCAGATTAAACTAGTTAAGCTTGATTTCTGAGGTTGGGATCACATTGCATGTATGCTCCGTGTGTTTTCTGCCTGCTGTAAATACACTCATTGCACCACGAGCGGACAGAACTTCATGCAGCGCTCAGTGCACACATTTGTGTAACTCGTTTCTGAAAGGAAGGCTCAGAACAGCTGTAGTTTTTTTAGGTGCCAAAATGGCTTTACTCCTTTGCCTGACTACGCTCCTTCTGCTTGCAAAACAGGAAGCTGTTTTCACTGGCTATTTCTTCTGGAAAGAGCATGGAGGTCCCCCCTGCCCTCTCCTTTAAAACAGGAATAAAAATGGGCTGGGCTTAATCTCCTCTAAGTGACAGGTTCCCGAGGGGTGCTCCAGGCAGGGGTCATGTACAGGCTTTGGCCTTGTGCCTCTGCTGCCTTCCTCTGTGTCCCTCAGTTCTTCCATGAACTCTCCTGGTTCCAGTGCCTTCACTTCACCAAGGAAAGGGCTAAAGCAGCACTCCCTGCGTTTGGGGAGCCCCTGTCAGAGGCTGCATCACGGAGGCTGAGGGAGAACAGTGCTCTCAAAGGCAAGGAGATGCACAAAGCCTCTTCTTTTCTTGACTTCACCACTTCTTTTTCCTCTCCTCCGTAGCCTCAGAGATAATACTTTTTTGGAGTTTGCAGTAGTTAATAGTGACATCAGCAAATGGCCCTCTCTGATTGAGATTGTTTCATTGTGAAAGGAAGTGCTCACAGCTTGAAGAAAAAGAGCATTTTCCTTCCCTCCCGCTCGCCCCAACCTCGTATTATGTAAAAGGATGGTGCTGCTGTTAGCTGAGACCAGAAAGAATTCCCCTGTTGTCCTGCAGTAGCCAACCACTACAAGCTGCGAGCGTTTAAATGTTAGAATTAAAAGTTTTAACCCTTGCCTTGTTCAAGGAGCAAATAACGCTGTATGTTTTTTTGTAAGTATGGAAAATTATGTGAATTCCTCTGAGAATAAGTGTATAGACCACTGCGCCAGTCAGTCTCTTCAGAAAAAAAACTGACAAGCATGCTCCCGTCTGCAAGAGAGATTCCTGGCATTTGTCACAGTTTGAGCCACAAAGATGTCAAATATTTGCCAACAGTTTCCTCAGATGGTTTGGAAAGCTACATCCTTTACATTGCAGTCTTGTTTGTTTGCGGTGTATTTTACCATGCGAAATATGTTGGTTGCGAGTCAAGGGGAGGGAACTGACTAGACTCCCAAATACTAAAAGATTAAAAATAATTGTTTCTCTTAGACTGCTCAGATCAAAATAATAAAGAACAGCTGTAAATCTTAGTATTAGAAATGGAGCTTTCTGTTGAATAATCATAGCTTGATGTGTCATGTTTTAAACCTGTATTTTCTTTTGGAGCAGAAAGAAGAACTTTCCAATGGGACGTCTGAATATTTTACTGAATCTGCTGAGAACAAGAAGCCTAAGATTAGTCTGAGTGAACAGATAAAGCAAGACATCCTGAAAAAAATGTATGCCACTATTCCTTGTAAGCTTTTGAATTTATAATTGGTAAAATTTGGTTTGGTGGGATCTAGCTTATGTAATAAAATTTTAAATAGTATAAACTGCTTTACAAAAGATTGTTTTAAATTACTGAAAGATTACTACTGTAATGTGGATAATCACATAAAATGATTGTTGTTGTTTTTTACAGTGTGGAGAAAGCTATTACAACCCACATAGATATCACACATAGCATTAGGCAGAGTCAAAACAGGCTGTTTTTCCTTGAATGAAGATCTGAGCCAAAATAAATATGTGATGCTTGAATCGGGTGAAAAACACTTCACAAATATATTTTTTGGTTCATTTTGAGAACCTGGATCAATGGTCACAATTAAAGAGTGTCCCTGGTGGAGTGGGTGGGGAGGGTGAGCTGATCAGCTGAATGTGTTACTGCTCCTTGTGGTACCAGGACTCCATGCGGACTTGTGCAAGCTGCCAGCAGCCCCAAATCACCTGTGAGATCAGGGATTTGCTGTGAACCCTGGCAAACTTTTCTTTTTACCCCTGTTGTCTCATCTGTGTTGTCTTTAGAAATGAGATTAGCTTTGGAGGTGTGCCAGCTCTCCCTGTTTTGGGTGAGCTCTCTTGGAGAAGAGTTCAGTATGCTGGCCTGGGAGCTGCGCGGCAGCAGCCAGGCAGCAAAAAGTGGTCTCAGCTTGGGGCCGTCTCTAGTAACGTGTTTAGACTCAATATGCAACTTCAGGACTTGGGCATAAAGTTCATCTTCTGGGCTGTGTGAAATCCAGATCCATGGGTAACGCACCGCTGAGGAGTGTTTGTGTACTGACACTCCATCAGGTCCCTTGTGATCCCATTTTCCTGTATAATTCCTTTTAGAATATCATCTACTTGCATTACCTAAGTCCTTGCCAGATGAATGGGCTTGATACTAGATGAGTAGTGGTTAACTTTAAAGCAATGCTTTGAAATGTCCTGGGAAAAATTCCAGAGGAACATTCTAAAACAGAGATTAGGAACTCTCACACAGAGACACACTCGCTGCCTCTCCCCGCCTGCCCCCTCTGTCCTGTAGATATGCATTATGCATGTGGATATATGGGAATGGTTTGCAATCATTTGGGCACTTAGGAAATGCTATTTTATCTAGCCAGCTCAGAGAGGAATTCAATATACTTCTGCTCTGTTGACCTTTAACATCTGTAATGAATCCAGTTCTGCCTCTTGGAAGAGTGTGAACTCACTCCTTCATGGCTTAGTCATTAATAAATAGGGTTCTCCCCTAGCACAGTGGAAAATCAGACGGATAACGCTTGATATTATCCACACTAGACAAACATTGCTGCTTGTCAAGATGATATACAGAGATTTTTTCCATGTTCAGAAAGAGGGTGGCCCACGTGGTGTTTCAGAGTTGGAAAAACAGTAGGTGGAGGCAGTAGAGTTTCTTTTTTAATTTAAAAAACAAAATTCCTTTTTATTGCAGTGCGAAAAGGACAAAACCAAGGAGAAGTAGTGCAAGCAAACCTCAAATCAGCAAGGGCTCCAAGAAAGTGTATCTTGGCTCGGCGGACTCACAGACAGAGAACAGAAAGAACGACTGTCAGACTTCTCTCAGTGCTCGGTCTGCTGTGAAACGTAGGAGTCCAGGCCTGCTGAAGGACTGCACAAACACAGCTGAGAGCAGCTTGGAGCTTCCTGTATTAGAGCAGAAAAATGATGTTAATCAGAGACAGCCAGATGATGTTCGCAGCCAGCAAAAACCTCACTCTCTGGAGTGGTTGGAGGCGAGTCTTCTAAGTGAGCGCCCTCCTCGCAGCTCTGAGTCAGCACTGCTGGCTCCAAAACAAAGCCAGAGAGTGACCAAAACACGGGCTCAGCTAGAGACCTGTGGTTCAGAGGAAAAGTTGGAGCATTTCACAAGAGTGTCCTCCGAAGGGACTCCTTTAGCTTCTATCAATACAGAAATGAGTAAGTGCGATGATAATTGTTTGGGTCCATTCCTGGAGGAGAAGACACCCCTTAATTCCAGGTTGTTTTCCGAGCAAGACACGACAAAGACTGTGGCTGATAAGAAATCATTGACTTTGAGAAAAAACCCCTCCTGGTCTCTTTCTGTGAGCAGCAGTGGAGTGCAGACGAGCCAAAATGAGCCAAGCACAGCCACTGAAGAGTTGCCTGCAGTGCCAACATCATGTCCAGAACTGCACCCCACGTCTTCAGAGAAGCTTTCTCAAAAAAGAAAAAAAGAAGTGGAAAATGGTCTCGGGAAGTTAAAACTGCGAAGGCTTAAGAAGTCAAAATCTGAAATACTGCCTTGATACCATGGGTGGTCAGCCAAGTTTGTATGTAAGCTAAGAGTAGGAAGCCATTCAAAATGATGGAAAATAATAAAAATACAGAATCAAAATTAGAGAACACATTTCAAGAAAATTTAGTTAACTAAGGATCTTAGTCATTTGGAACTGTAATAAAGGTAATCCTTTTAAGCCTTTAGGAATTAGATATTATTATTGCACAAATCAGCATTATATTTATAGAAAGAAAGATCTCTTATGAAATAATATTTACTAAGCAAAATTTTAGATTTATTCATACTCAGTGCTATTAAAACATCATATCAGCTGGTGACAGCAAAAGTTAAAACCCACTGTGTTATCTGTTAGCAGCTGCAGTTATTTGGTACCTTGATTGTTTCTGAACATGTAGTTTATTTTAGTAAAAATTAGAAATTTCTCTATTTTAGAGAGTTCATGGTTTACTCACATGATCTTTACAACAGTAAAGCAAATTGAGGTTATTTCTAATAAATCTTTACCCAGGATTAATAGCTGATGATTTGAGGCCCACTTTTTCAGAGAAGTTTGAAAATAACTATAGCTTCTCCTTGTGTAATTTTGATATGAACATTTATTTCTAGCCCATGTTGGGGATACAAGTCATCATGCATTCAGTCTTAGAGAAAAATGAAGGTTGTTTTTATATATTTAGATTTATATAATTACACGTGGATGTGCAAACCTTGCTCTTGGGTGAAGTTCATATATGAACACGTGTACACATCTTCATGCATACATGTTTCAAAATCAGGCCTTGCTTGTGTGCAAGGGCAACACACTGATGTTCATGTGTTAGTAATACCAGAGTTAAATCTTATTTCAAGATAATTTTTAATTTCATAGTGCTTGTTTATAACTGCTTTTTAAATTGAAATGCTAATGAGCTAAGGAAATGTACCTTTTTTATTTCATTATTATCTTTTTAAAATGTGTAAAATAAATGTATAAACCGTTTTCTTTCATCATTGTTAAGATCAGTGTGACCACAGACACTGAGTCAGCAGTGCCCTGGCAGCCAGGAGGGCCAGGCATGTCACCAGCTGGGCACAGGAGAGATTGTCCCTGCCTCTCCTCGAGGCCTGGGGCAGTTTTGGACACTAGAATATGAAAAAGAGATAAAGGAGCAGGCTGGGGGCACTGTGTCTGTTCAGCCTGGAAAAGGAGACTGAGGGGAGACCTCATTGCAGCTACAACTCCCTTGAGAGGGGAACAGGGGGGCAGGCACTGATCTCTTCTCCATGGGGGCCAGTGGCAGGAGCTGAGGGAATGGCCTGAAGCTGTGGCAGGGGAGGTTGAGGTTGGACATCAGGAATAGGTTTTTCACCCAGAATGTGGTCAGGCACTGAACAGGCTCCCCAGGGAAGTGGTCACTGCACCAAGAGCTCAAGAAGCGTTTGAACAACGCTCCATGCACAGACTGGGATTGTTGGGGTGTCCTGTGCAGGGCCAGGAGCTGGGCTTTGATGATCCTTGTGAGTCCCTTCCAGCTCAACGTATTCTGTGATCTATGATTTTATGTGAAGTAATTTAGAAAAATCTCAGTGACATTTACTCACGACTGTGGATCTCCTCATTGAGGTTAAGGAGATGATTCACATCCAGGAGCATTAGAGTTGGTGGTGTAACCCAGGTCCTGATGAGAGTTAGCAGCTCTGCAGCTGACAGCACGACACTGCTGATTGTACAGCTTCCTCCTGCTGGAAATGATTTCTGCCCTTGCTGCAAATGAAAAAGATTCTGCGTGTGTCTGGAGGACATGTTCTCTTTTTTCTTTCAGCTGTTTGGGTGATGTTTCTCAGTGCTTTGCAGTCAGGTTGCAAATCCTTGCCCAGCTCCAGGCTCTGCTAAAAGGTCTTTCCCAGTACCAGCAAAACCAAGGCTGCAAAGAACCTGGTTTGGAGGAAGAAGAGCCTGAGGTATGTTCACTGTTGTCTTTTTTGTGCACTGGAGATACTGGACAAGGAAGGGAGTAAAAAGCACCTTTTTGATGGACTTGAAAGAGGCATAGTGATATTTGATTAGGCATTTATCAGAAAAACAAGAGTAGTTTAGAATAATTTGATAGTTTATATTAAGGTCTTGGCATAGATAACTCAAGTATCAAAAACCAGAAGGCAACCACATACGGTTTTTATCATCCCATATTGTTATTTTATATATATTTTTTTTAACCTTACAATTATGATTTAGTTTTAATCTTAACTGAATAACATACCTGCCTGCACCCTTTCAAATGAATGTCATACATTTATAGGGGGTTAGGTAGATTAAACTGTTGTCTGTGTAGCTAAGAACACTTGATTTTTCCTTTAGGATATTTTGTTGTGTTACTTAAAATGCTGATTCCATCTACTCTCTGATGCCTGGGAACATCTTTCTTTCAAAGAAGTGATCGTGCAACAGTGAGAGATGTAAGGTGATTGAGGATGTTAGAGCCTGGAGAGTCAGAACAAAGGCAGGTGGGCTTTCTCACAAGTCCACAGTGGCATCATTCCTTCTGTCCTTACTGTCTTGATAAGTTCTAGGCTCTTTGGAGCTGTGTATTTTTGAGCTTCGTTACTATCGAAAGTTGTGTCTTGGATCCTCTCAGAAATGCAGCTATTCAGGGAAAAGGCTTTGAATTCACGATCATTTCTGGATTTCACACGGTGTTGCTGGTCAAAACTGTGCTTTCTTTTGTCTGTGCAGCAGGACTTTTATACCAGCTTCCCTTTTGCAGACCTGGTGGTGCTTTGGGGGCGCTGGGACACCCAGGCTGTGCCCGTGTCTCTCTCCTCTCTCTACTCCAAGCCCAGGGTCATCTTCTCAGACTTGGCGTTTTTCTTTATCACCCATCCACCTGCACCCAGAGGGCTGGCAGAGGTGTGGTCTGACATGCTCTTGAACCACAAACCTGATTTCCTAAATCAGGCTTCGGGGGGAAAAAGGGAACTGGAAACTGAACTGGAGTAAAATGGCAGTTTGCAAGTGTTGGCTTTCTATTTCCAAATTGCTTCTGAGCAGCATTAACATACCTTTCTGTAAAAGTAATGAATATTTAATGCTCTGTTCTCTTCTGAAACTGCCATTGAAGCACAGAAACAATGTCTTTGGTTCATTTTTTATCCTAAACCACCCAGCTTTGGTGGATTATTATTTTTAATGAATCATCTGGTTCATTTGGTCTATGCTATTTGCTGATAATGAACAGTGCTTTCCTAGTGAAACACTTTCTGTTGTGTGTAGATGATCGTTTCCATTATTCTTTACATCAAAGCAGTTAAAAATATTTTTTTAGTGGACTTTTGTGGTTAAACACATATCAAAAGCTAGACCAGCCTTTTACATAATCATTTATAAAGAGGAAGCAGCTCATGTGAAATCTCCCTTGCCCAGTGTTGGTCGGTAGGAAGGTTTTAAGTATCCCAAGATCTTGTGGGTACTAAGCTTTGTGCTGGTTCTGGTATCACTTGCCAGGGAAGCACCCAAACTTCCCTTCCTACAGAAGGTTTTGACCAAGTGGGGTGTTCAGTAGCTTTCAAAGGCATTTATTTGGTCAGTGTGAACTGCCTTCCCTCTCAGTATGTGGATTGCATTGGCTGAGTTTTAACTGACATTTTATATCATCATCTCATTGGCTTTTGACTGGAAAATGGATGCTTTTTAATGAAAAAAAATGGAGGAAATGTTTTTCTGTTTGCAATTGGAATAAGAAAGATGTGAAATATAGACTCTCCCAGACTGCATGCCATGAGTAGGTATCTCCTTGGCTTTATCAGTACCCAGGGAAAGGTTCTGTATTCAAACAGATGCAGTAACTCTGAGCCTTTTTGCCAGCAGTGGGAAGTGTGGGTTAGCCTCAGAAATTAGCTTTAATAAAAGGCACTCCTCCCTTCTTTGCTTGGTGCTTTTTTCTCCTTTAATAAACATGAACTGGCTTCCAGTAACCCGAGTGAAGGAGAAGATGTGGGCTGAGGGAACGGCCGCGCGCGGAGCCTTTCATCAGCGAGATACCGAAGTGCTCGGCAGCTGGACCTGGAGGCAGCTGGAAGTGCTTGTTTGACAGCTGGGGCAGCACTGAGGGAAGCACTGCTTCCAAGGTAAAGCAAACTGCTTGAGGAGCAGCAGATTCTTCCACCAACTCGCACAAGGCCTTTTGTCCACCTGTTTCCCCCAGGTAATTCAAATTGAACCTGGTAGTGCGTGACCTTGTCCTTTCTGTGGTGGCAATAAGGTGACATTTTTAGGTGGGGACTTTTTGTTTGTTTGGTGTTGTCTTATGCTGAGAAATCCTAAAAGCTGTGGAAATGATGCAGTGTCACAAGGCATTTCAGCTGTAACCTGGAAATTGTTCAGGAAATTAGCCACAACTGTCCTACATTTACTATCCACTTAAATTATTCCAGAGCTGGGAATCTGTTCCTGTGAGAGCTGACAGTGCACCTTTTGTGAAGGAGAATTTCAGTCATTTGCTCCCATTCTGTCCAAGTTAAATCCTTTACTACAGCAGTAGGAATTGGTACTCTAGCTCCATAACTGCCTTACTTGCTGGCATAATAATTATCTTCTTTATTTATGCATCAGATCTTTAAAGAAAAGTGTCTTGAGCTCTAATTCTAGAGCTGGGCATGCCCCTTTTTAATATTAATATGATCTCATAGTGCTAGAATGAAAGGAATAGAGATTTATTTCTCCACCCTGTAGGGAAACTGGTTGAGACAATTTGCACATCACAGAAGGTGCTCGCTGGCAGATCTGGGCTGGGACTCCGCTCTGACGCCGTCTGATCCCGCATGGCTCTGCTGCTGCCCTGGTGCCAGGGAAGCAGCAGCTGAACCACACGGAGCCTGCACCGCTCTCCTCCTCCTCCTCCCTCCAGAAACTGGAGTTAATCCTTGCACAGCTATTTTACTGGGCTCTCCCTGTTTTGGGAGCAATCACTGACCTTTGCGAGCAAACTCAGTGTGCACTGGCAAACAGTAACCACAATGGCCACTGCTGTCAACGCTGAAAAAAGAGGAAGCCAAAAAATTCTTAAATCTACTCAAATATCCTTGCTTCCGTTTGAAGAGGAGGGGGAGGTTACGCAATCACTTCCAACTTCTGGGGAGGAAAAGGCTGAATTTGGTACTTCCCTTGTCAGAACTTCTCATCTTTGCAGGCACTCCTAAAAACCATGGAGGCTCTGCCTTGTGACTCCACATATGGCAGGGCAGCACCCTGGACCTGGGATAGCTGGGAGGCAGGGCTGGATTCAGCCCGAGGACTGGTAGATAAGGAGCAGAATGAAGCAGTCTTCAAGGAGCAGCAGGGAGCATAACCTCGTACCTTTCAGCTTGGCAGGGAGCTGATTAATACCATCAGCTCTTGCTGTGCAGGTGTGTCAGCTGGTGTGAGAACGGGAGGTGTGTCTGTGCAAGGGAAAATGGTTTCACCAGGACGTGGCTGGAGATGCGGGTCTCACATTTGGGCCCCAACCTGGTTCACGTTCCTGGCCCGAGGGGCTGCCAGCTGCCCCTGGCTCCTGTCAGCAATGCAGAGGGAGCCGTTCCCAAGGCTGCCATTCCCAATGACATGAATATGTTGGTGTGAAGGCTGATGTAACCTGCACCATCAGCACCTTTCCCAGGTACCTCTACATAAGATGGGCCCTTTCCATGCGGAGGTGCAGAGCTTTGATGTGGCCGTGTTCAGCTCAGGCTGAACCAAACCCAGATTTGGCAGGTTCAATTGGCTGTGGGTAGAGCAAAGCTTGGAGTGCNTCCTATGCTTAACTGGCAGCTCAGGAAGCACGCGTTTTTCAGTTCTTAGATGAAGAAGGATCCAAGAACAAACATACACTAGCAGTGGGAAACTTCTCCTGACTAAACAGAATGCATCTTCCCTGAGTAGTAAAAGCGTGAACTGGCGAAGTATGATTTCCCCAAAAATAAATGTGCCTTGGTATTCTAAGGGGGAAGCCCTAAACTTCACGTTTCTATTTATTTTCATGGCAACGGAAGCCACTTCATAGAGCAGCCCCCAGCCCGGTGGTGGATCTGGGCACTGGGGGACTGTTCTTGTTACAGTCACCAGTGTAAGTTTTCGAGCTACCACTGAGATAGGAGGATTAATTAAAAATAACATTATGGCAATTGCACAGAATTTTCTGACTGCCCCTTGTAGAAATTGCGTGACTCTAATTTTCTAACACCGTGAGGTAGTGACGAAGTAAGGGAAATCCATGGGGAAATGGGGAAAAGCAGGGTGTGTGTGGAGGAGCTCTGCAGGAACAAAACTTCTGCATGGTCCATATTGCACTTTGGAGCACAGGAAGGGCTGGAAGTAAATAAATGAACCCTGGGTTTAGGGCTTTGACACGTTTTGAAGCTTGAGGAACCCAGGTTTTGCTTTCACTGAGTCTTCAGAGACCTAAATAGCTTTGTCACTAAATGTACACACTGTTAAATGATTAAGTCTGCAAATAGAAATAGCCTCAGTAGGTTTTGAAGAAGCCTGACAAATATAATGTTCCCAGAAAGAGCAAATGCTCTATTTTCTTTTAATTGTTTTTTGCTTAATAGAAGGCAGACTCTTAAAAATTCCTACAAATTGAGGTACGTTTGAGCCCTTTGAAAGCGGTAGTTGGTTTCTGTATCTTTGAATTTGAGACCCGTGTGAACAGCAGACAGCAGGAAGATGGTTAATTCAACATTAAAAGTACGGGAAAGCAGTCAGGGAATAGCCTGGCTTTGCCCTTTGGAGGCAGGTGGAAGATTCTATTATCTTTAAGTGGCTTTTTTGGACATGATGTGTTTGCTTTATTGCAGATTTAGAAGTCAGGGAACAAAGGGAAATAAATACTCATGGGATTTGTTTGATGAGGAATTATTGAAGTGGTCAGCTGAAGCTAATCTTGTTGACTTCCCCTTCAGGAGGCAGTAAACTAAACAGGCTCCAGTGCTTGTCCCGGGTGGCGTGTGAGTGTGAAGAGTAAAAGCAGCACCCAGCCAAAGCAGAGTAGCCACGATGGAAATCTTCTAAAGCGAGTTTAAAATAAAAAATAACACTAATTAGATTTTATCAGATTTTTTTTTGACAGCTGTAAAAAAAGTACAGAAGAAAGTATTTCTCACTCTCAGGTTTTGTTAACGTTCAGTGTATTCATACCGCAGCAATCTGTATATAAAATATCTGTTTATTTACTACAAACAAATACAGATGTGAAGGCCTAACCTTGCAGCAGGTTGGTTCAACTATTTTTCAATGAACTTGTTACACAGTTAATTGTTCCTTCAGCTTTGCAGTAGCCCCTTACCAGAACAACTTTGCAGCTTCATCAGAACATGGTAAAACCAGAGCAGACCCTGAGCCAGCCGGCCCCTGTGCAGAGGTGGGAGGGGCAGCACGAGTTCAGCATTCAAAGCCATCGTGTTGAATACTTGCAGAGTTTATTTTACGCTCTACAAAGCGCTTTTTGCCCATTAGAAATCAGCCTCATCTATGAATCCCTTCCCATCCAGGTCAGCACTTTGGATCTTGCCTAGCTACATAGATTTGGTTCCTATCTGGGGGCAGCTCATTGGCCCGTGCAGGGTAAACTCGTTGCACAAGTGCAGCCACACCATCCTCTGTGAGAACACCGAGGGACATTGGCCAAGAGGCAGTGAGAACAAGGGACACGCTGCTTTCAAACCTCCTCAACCCCACTGGGAGCCAGAGGAGAAGGTGTAATCATCTAACAAAAAACTGACTCCACCAAAGGCAGGGGCAGGTCCTGGAAACCTCCAGCAGCACCTGCCCCTGCTTTTGCACAACTGACTGGCCGGGAGCGCCTCCAAGCTCAATAATCTCCACGCTCTTTTATGTTTTCATACAAAAAATTTAATAAATATTACTTTTCAAGATTTATTGCCAGGAACAACACATCAAAGATGCATTTTCATATAACACTAATATCACAATACAAGGTATCTTCATGATCTCAATGGTTAACCACCGAGATGACTATGTTTATAAGCCTTTTGATCTTAAACATCGTAATAGCACTTTGATTTCCTCACTTGTTAAGGCGGGCAGTGTAATCTATGGCAAACCTACACAGTGATCTTACTGGACATTCTACTGTTCAAGTATTCAACAACTAGCTTATTAGAATACTCCCTAAATGCAGTAGATTACAAAAAAAGTCAAATCTACAAGTGGTTCAGTATTACATATTCATGGTGAGAAAAAAATAATTAGAATTTACAAAATAAGATTGCTGTGTTTCCAACTTCACACGCTAATTTGATATTTTTAATTACATGCAACCACTCACATTTCATCTACATAAAGTAATAGCTCAGTTTTGTTCCCTTAAACTGCTTCTTAGCAGATTATCTGCCTGTCACTCGGTTTTCAAGTCTAAAGCAGCAAAAAAAATTTTCTAGTCTAATTCTCTAAACTGCCTCAGTCAGTACTTACAAACAGTCTTAAAGTGATACTATGGAAGGTGTTTCAAACGTTTGACATTGTACAAAAACCAGCATCAAGGCATGAAAGCCCATCCTATTAAAAATAAACTATTTTAGAACACCTTAGTTTTGGCATATAGGCAACATGTAACAAGAAAATAAATTCAAAATAGAGAAGCCACGAGCTTACAATGCTATCAAAAACCTTCAACTCTAAACACATACATATAAATAAAAAGGAATGATATTTTAAGGCTCTTGATTATTAAGTTAATAAATCAAATATACACAGTGATTAATAAAAAAAGAATTATTTACATATCTATACAAACTTCTATTTTTGACACATTTTCCTCTTTAAATTCTTCATTTACCAGCAACTGCTGACAAGTTCCCCCCACCCGCCCCCAACAAAAATACAATAAAAAAATAAATAATAAACTTATTTTTGATAGTTGCTGTGGTTCCGAGCTGCAAAGGCACTTTCAAATACAGAACTAGTTGTACGTCACCATAAAACCAATATACAAAAAACTCAAATTCAATAAATATAAATAAAATGTATTATTCTAAAGAAACTGTGTAAATCGGAACATCTGGCAGAAAAAAAAAATGGACACTAAGGAAGAGTAATAAGGCTATGTAATACCTTATGGAACGTTTCCGTGATGGATCAGCTGCAGCTGAATTTACAGGAGGGCACTTTTGACTAGTTTTGCATAGATGTGAAATGCAGCACTTGGTATTCCAGCCAACCACAGCAACTATCATTGCCAGTGTAAGCCAGCTTGTCCAAACTTAAATTAACACAGGGATTCTAAGTAAATAATAGCCTTAGACTCAAATATTACACAACAGTTTAAGAACTACAAGCTCTTGAGTGCCTTTATAATGATACTCAAAGGCCCTGCATGGCAGCACCCCACCGTCTGCTATACGATGTACTCCATCCGATTTAGGCTTTGTGCACTTTCCAAGTCTCTGTTGTCCTGTTTATTTGTCCAGTTCGGGTGTTTTGTAGGGGTGCTGTTGGGGGGCTTTTCATCTCTGTCTACCAAAGTGTAGGCTGGCTGCTTGGCAAATCGGGCCTTCTGCTGGTGCTTGTCCATGTCGTCCTCCTCCACCTCGGAGTTGTGTGTCCTTATTTTGGCGATTTTCGAGTTTTTGTTTTCGTAGTCTTTAATGGGGACAGTATTTGCTCCGTGTTTCTCAATGGGGTTTTTGATCTGGTTCAGCTGCTCCCTTACGTTGTTGGTGGTGTTGTCGTCAGAGGCCGTGTGGGTGTGGCTGCTCTGCTTTCGGCGCTTTCGGATGCACCAGTAAAACACGGTGACCAGGCAGCAGATCCAGGCTACTGTTAGCACCGAGCTCAGCAAGGGCACCAGGAAATCTGGAAGAGACAGGAGACAGTCAGTCCTGCTGCAGACCACGGGGGACTTTGGGATGTCTACAGAGAAAACCAATCTCAGTTCTTACGCCTTGCTTCTTCACTTATTTCTCCACGAGGAGCACGGAAGAGTAGCAGCCCTTTTGCCAGGTTAGGCCGCTGCTTTAGAGAACTTTCGGGAAGCTTTTTAAGGTTTTTAGAGATAAAAAGACCTTGAGTACCAAGCCTCCCCATTGTTCCTGATGAACAGGGACTTGCTACAAGTCTGGGAAGTGGGGAAAGGCTCTGCCCCTTGGAAGGGGGGCTGCACAGGAGCTGGGGGCCAAGGAGCAGCTCACCTGTTTTGTTCTTGGTTGGCCGCCGCTGCACCCTGACTTCGGCGACGGCAGCGATGAGGGTGTTGTTCCCGTCGCGCTTACTGACGAGGTCGATGATCTTATCTGTGATGTCTTTGATGGGGTTTTCATCTTCCCCGATGTCTTCTGCAGACTGCAGGAGGAGGCACACAATTAGCACCAAGCACCACATCAGATGCACAGGGGAACCTGCTATTTATAAACCTTCACAGGCGTTGAAGGCTCTTGCTACTTTTAATATATAACAAAACAGAAACAAAGCAAAAAGGCCTGCTATGGGCAGAAACTAACAACTCATAATTCTCGTTCTCATCCTTAAAAAGACCAAAACTCCCCAAAAAGCAGGAGTGTAACAGAGAAATGTTTTACTCCCCCTATTACAGTTGCACCCAGATGGCAGCTTTCAGGTACGCACATATAACCAGAATTCCTTTCCTGTTCTTAAAGGGAATCAGGATGGAAACTAAACCACAAGAAGTGCTGACAAAGCCAGGAATTAAGATTTTTATGAAATCCACATGTTGCATACATATCAAAGCAATTAACTACTAAGACGTTTAAAAATATTCCAGGAATACTTACAATAGCAACATGGATTTCATTATTTGCCAAGTGGGAAGGCTCACAGGTAATATAGATGGAATATTCAACAGAAACATTCTTCAGAATATTCAGATTCCTCAATTCACTGCAAACATGCTCTGTGGTAAGGCCCTGGAGGATACAAAAAAGATGTTGGCTTTTTTAAATACATATGCACACGAACACACAGATATAAGATTTGTTTAGGATTTTTTTTTTGCCCTGAAGTAAGAGTTCTCAAGGGAAAAGGAGGTGGAATTCCCTCCAACCTAGCTTTTGTTCTTCTCTAGCCGCAAAAGCATTTCAGCTGCAAGGCTGTATGAATCCTTCTCTGCTTTTTGCTTTCCTTGATAATAAGGCAGTGTCAGCTTTTACTGCCCTTTTCCCTACGGAAAACGTCATTCCACGCTCAGGGAAGGGAGTCTATGTGTGCCACAGCCCAGCGAGCTGCTGTTGCTTACCGGGGCCATCATTTCTTTGTTGAAGGTAAAGGTGATGTTGGCACAGTTGTCCTGGTAGTAGGAATCAGAGTTGCATTTGGTCCTCACAGGCTGCTGGTTGGAGGGCCAGCATTCCCCCACGGCGGCACACGGGTGGGTGAAGCAGTGGTCGTCCCGCACAGGGACACAGGCGTGGCCAGCAGGGCACTCGCTGGGGCCTTTGCCATGCAGGACACAAGGCCGAGGGCCACACCAAACCTAGGAGAGGATGAATGCTGGTGAGAATCCACTGGTCAGAGGACAGAAGGCGGTGTAACCCAAACCGCAGCACAGCTGTACCTTAGAACAGGTGACTTTTCCATTCAGACACTGACAGGTATTGCAGTCGTCATCCCACTTAGTCCCATCTGGCATTACTCGCACACTCGTAATGCAAGGCCTTCCTGTAACTGAAGAGAGATTGAACAGAATTGTAAGCTTAAAATAGGAAAAAAACCCTTTTCTAAGTTCACCTAAACTTCCCACTAAGCTGCTTCTTCAAAAAAGATACCTGCTTTAAAAAACAACAGATAGTATGCCCCAAACCCACCCTCACACAACCACAAACCCATCAACATGCAATTCTACAGATCTTGCTGCAAGTGCTAGGGCCAGCTCTGGCATCTGGAATACCTTCCTGGCATCCTGGACCACTGCGGCCTGGGGGGCAAATGCAGCGGTACCCGTTAATTTCATCTACACAGGTGGCTCCAAAGGCACAGGGCGACGACTGGCATTCGTTGATATCTGTGATGGGAAGGAGAGGAAATAGAATAGTTACTCCACACTACGTTTTTGTTTTGTCAGGAATAAAACAAACATGGGATAGAATTACCTACTGGAGCTTTATGTTCATTTTCTAGGGTCTACTGGGACATAGATTCCTGCTTGCAGCACCAGTATAACCTCAGAAAAGTCCTTTGACGTTTGTGCTGTGTGGCACTAACAAAGATCAAAACCTGACCCCTGTGGCTACTGGAGCTTTCCAGGGCAAGGACGCATTCCTTCCTACACAGACACACTTCCTCTCTTCTGATGTGCTCCAGTTTTGTCCCCCACTAGATTCTTCAACTGATGTCAATGTTAAACCCTTCCCAGCTCTACTGCTGCTGTGAGACTTCTGTTGCATGGCTGTTATTAAAAAAAGTGTCCTCCTACCTGTAATTATTACTAAATTACAGGGAAGCGCATACATCACCTCAGGGCTTGGAGGTGGATTATTAATTGACAAGGTTTTTGGCTGGCACACTTTCATCTCAAGCAGAAGCCTGGGCCACACAAACACAAGGGAAGACTGTCCCAAAGGGCATTTTGCCCACTCAGCTGAACCAAGAGTTTTCAGCACCAGCTGAAAAACTTTAAATTTCTTTCATTTTCAGTGTGATTCCTGCCTTCTCCAAATCTGCTACGGATCCAGGTACGGATAGAGATGACACAAGACATCTATCGCTCATCTGATCTACCACTTAACTCAATTAAGATGATTGTCTTGCAACAAGATTCAAGCGAGACAAAAACTGAGGCAGAGAGCCATCGGAACACTTACTGATCCTGCAGTCGGGCCCGGCGAAGCCCGGAGCGCACTCACAGCGGTACCAGTTCTCTCCATCCACACAAGTGCCACTGTTGTAACTGGGGAGAACAGGCATGATCACAGACATTAAAAACTGCTGCAGGTAAAAGGAACCCAGAATTCTAGAACAACAACAAAAAAAGCAAAGGATAAACATTGCAAACTTACCAAGGATGAGGACTGCAGTCGTTCGTGTCTGCAAAGCAAAGACAGACAGCATTAAACATGCAGACTTTGGCTAATACAGCTCTACTGGCAGTAAAGAATGATCAAACTTCCCCTAATACCCAAGTTATACTTAGCTCAACTTTTACAAAAATATGCTGAAATTCTCTACTAAATTGATTCCAGGCTTGTACCACAAAATTTGTTAACTACATTGTGGAACACATGTACACAGGAAGAGATCCTTGTAAAGAATCTAACGGGGGGAAAAAAGTGGAAGCAGACAGAGCTGCTCGTTGAAAAAGAATGCAGGAGAAAACAAGACAACATCTGTCTCCACTTAGCTCATTTGCAACTTTCTCATGCCCAGGTCAAGGCTCTATCACATAAAGTCATTAAAAACAAAGATTCAGGTGATGCTAAAGCCTACATCAAACAAGCTTTTCCTTCTGGTTTCAATCTTGACTCCAAGGGTGACAGGATGAGCTCATGTTCTCATCATGCAACACTCTGGAAGAGTTCAAGCAGAGCTGACTTACTCTGGGTACACGTGGGTCCTTCCCAGCCCTCCTTGCAGACGCAAGTGAAAGAGTCCCCGCTGACCACACAGGTACCACCGTTGTGACAGGGGTTTGGCAGGCAGCTGCTGTTCCTCGCTGCAACACAAACAACATTTGCCGCTCAGTTGTTAGAAAGCCGTCAGCTCTGAGCCAAGAGGAACAGCTGAGGTCAGAGCTGCGGCGCTGCATCTGCTTCCTGGCGATTATGCAGGGTATTTACCTATGTTACAAGTGGCTCCTTCCCATCCCGCAGGACACATGCACTTGAAAGTGTCCCCCTCGTCATAGCACGTCCCCCCGTTGTTGCACGTCGCCTCATCGCACTGGCTGTCACCTGTGGAAAACCCAAACCATCCTTAATGCTGGTGCTCTCTTAGGGCAACAAGTTCAAGCAGCCTATCACAGCATGCCTGTTATGTTTTGGAAATGCTGAACTTACGGGAGTGGCAAGTTTTTCCTTTCCACCCATTTTTACATTCACAGAAGAAGTCGTTGACCAAGTCTCGGCAAGTTCCTCCATTGTGGCAAGGGTTTTTACTGCAGTCATTAATATCTGGATACGTTAAGGAGAGAAAACAGGCTCAGTGGTGTTTACAGAACTGACAAACACAATGCTTGAAAGGAGCATAACCCATCCCTAAATTTGGCCCGTGTTTCAATCGTGGATTAAATGCTTAACTCAGTATTTTAAAGCTTTAAGCACTGTCACAGAGATGAAGACTGTTTCACCACATTCCTCCAGTTTGTTTTCATTTTTTTTGTAATCTTGTTTCAGTAAACAAGCAGTGAAAAGGGCTATTACATAAACTACCCTGCTAGTGAGGGGAAGGGAGCAGAGCATTCACTCCTCTTCTCCTCCTGAGACTGACAAAATACACGTGTGATATGCAGACGGGCCATGAAGTGGCACCTACTAATGCAAAGGGTTTCTTCCTGAAAGTTATCCAAAGGGTAGAGCAGGAAGCTCAACAGTGAGAGAGCCAGGTTCCAATCCCAGTCCAACTCTGTAACTCGGGCTTAGTTCCAATACAAAAGCTTGGGACTTGGTGTGAGGACCTGGTCCTCCATGGCCTTTGAAGCAGAGTTTATTGACACTGTCACCTTAAAGACAAAACCAGCCATTCCTTCCCAATGTTCTCCCAAGAGATCTTTCTGTGTGCTGAAGGATGGATAACTTACTCGTTTCACAATATGTTCCTTCCCATCCATCGCTACAAATACATTTGTAGGAGTTGATACCATCGATGCAAGTGCCACCATTTTTACAGGGGTTGCTTTCACAGTCATTGATATCTGCAACAGTTGGGAAGAGAGAAGAGGATTAAAAAAAGGAGGGGAAAAAAATCAAACTAGAAGTACAGCTATTAGGAGTCATTATCTTATTGCAGACTGGTGCTACTTCCATCTCTAATAATACCCTTTGGAAAGGAAGGGTTATAAGCAAGATGAAAAATGGGTAAAAAAGTGCACAAGGTGATGAACCTGTCACTATTAAAAACAAAAAAAAATTCAGGAGTCTTTAAGATCCCTGTTAAACCCCACTATTAACTCCCTCAGACCTTGCATACATAAGGTTTCTAAACACATACAATTCAAGGCCAGAGGGTTCATTGCTGCGAACTTTCCCCAAGGCCTAGCAAATTCCAGTCTGCCTCGCCCAAAAGGGATATGAAAATTGACAGCAGTTCCAAGGTTCACTGAGTTACAATGAAGAAACCTTAAAGGGGTCTGGGATGGAAAGATGGAATTTTTTTCCAGTAAGAGCGGGGGACAGTAAAATATATTCTCTTTTTTGCTCTTACTCTCATGACAGTAGGTGCCGGTGAATCCTTTGTTGCATTCGCAGGTGAATTTTCCACCCGCCTGGCTCTTGCACTTCCCGTGAGGACCACAGACATTGGAAGAGATGTAGCGAACCCCTTCGGGCGTGCTGTTGGAAGCCACTGCCACGGTGCAGCTGTCAATGACTGCAGAAAAGCAGAGACCAGCATGAGGATTGCCCGTGCAACCCGATTCCTTAAGAGCAACATTTTCTCTTCCAGCCATGGATGTTTAGAAGACACTCGTGCCATAGAATCATTCAGGCTGGAAAAGACCTTTAAGATCATTGAGTGAAATCAGAAACATATGACTGCAAATGTGTTTGCTGCTTTAAAGTAACAGGACTCTGCCAACTGTGCATAAAATAATCACAGCATCTTATCTGATGATTGCTGGGACACATCCATGGCCTGGAATAAATGCATCAGGCTATTTGCTACCTGTGCTTTCTGTCCACATCGACATAATGCTACCTTTCAACAGCTGATACTTACAAATATTACTCATCTTTTCACATGAAGAAAAAAAGGCAGGGGGCAAAATTCAGCCTCTTTATGCCAGAGCTACTCCAGTGACTCCCCTGCTGGAGCTGCATTAGGGCTCCAGTGAGAGGAGGGGCTGGAACCATTGCCAGACATTCCCATTCACCCACAAGGCAGCACAAACCTTCACAGGGAGTCGTGCGGCAGTGATCCTTCAGGTGGGAGCAGTTCTTCCCTTCGTAATCCTCAGGGCAGTTACAGAAATAGTCCATGGCAAGATTGAAGCACTGGGCGCCGTTCTGGCACGGATTTGGCTCGCAATAATCTATGTCCAGCTGTAAGCAGTGCACAGAGAGGGGGGGAAATAGCAAGGGTGGGGGAAGGGAATGAGGGAAAGCTGAGTGAAAGAGGTTTATCATGGCTTTCCCTCACCACGACAGGCCGACATTGTGGAATCTGACCTTTTTATCTGCTGCCTCAAAGAATCATTCATAGCACACAGAGTTTAGTCCCACTCGCCACTATTTCAGCAGACAACTCTCGATACTAAACTGCCAAAGTTAATAGTTAGAGCTCCACAAAGCCTGACGTGCAAACCCTGCAGTCTGCTCAACAAAGGGAATCCTCCGCAGCCTGTTTGCTGGTTTCTTTCCCCCCCCAATATATATTAATCAAGCACTTTCTTGGCAGACTGACAGCGATATCAAGTACAGCTTTATACTGTGCTTCAGTGGATGCGAGGCATTCCGTGCTCAGATGCGGAGCGTCGGAACAAACAGCACTGGCTGAGGGCCTGCCTTTCACCCAGCCTTCTTACCTGACAGAGGTTTCCTGAGAAACCAGCGGGACACAGACATTGGAATCCATTGATTTCATCCTGGCAATGACCCCCATTCATGCAAGGGTTACTTGCACATTCATTGATGTCTTTCTCACAGTGATCTCCTGCATAGCCAGGTGAACAGATACACCGATAACCATTAACCAAGTCCTGGGAAAGAACAAAAAAAAGTTTAGAGTTAAGGTTTTTCCTCCCTCGATACATTCTTACTAAGAAAAAAAAAATTTTAGAAAGTTAAAAAAAACCCCCAAACATATTACATGTCCAAAATATTTAGAGGGGAAAAAACAAACACATACACACAGACCCTGTCCCAGCTGACATTCTTAATTTCCAGGCAGGATACATTAATCCACATGTTGAAGGGAAGTGCCTACATTTCCAGCAGGTAGTTTGCACAACCACCAGTCCATTCACTGGTGACACTGGCAGTGAAAATGAGTCATTTACTCAAGTTATATTTTTTTGCCCTTACTGTTCTACAGACATATCTCGACATGCTGTAGCCTGACATAAGCCCTCCCCCCAGCTTAAAGAAATAACCATTTATACCAGCTAATTGCTATCTTCCAAACTATTTGTGCTTAGACTCAAATTTTTTTGTTACTGTTATAAGTCTTGGGGAAACCAAAGTAAAACAAGAACAGCTTACCCGACAGGATCCTCCATTCTGACATTGTCCACGACAGTCGTTAATATCTGCAATAAAATTAGCACGGTTAGAAGGCAAAAATATATTTACACTAGATACAGAGTTCAGGTCTCTCTAAAACTGCAGCTAGATAAACCTTTTGTCAAGTTTCCTGCATGCCTTCCTTGAGATAAGGTTATTATAATGGGTGGGAAACCTTTCGTGATTCTTCTAGGAGAGGCAGTAAAACTTCACATCATTGTTTTAGTCCCTTTATCAGAATATAGCTATGGTACAGGCTAATGACTTTGATAAAATTGTATATTTTCATTCCACACCAACTACTCCCTTTCTAAAAACATCAACTGCTGGGGCTCTGCCCAGTGTTTAAATTGAGCTTAGAACTCAGTGGCACACACACATATGCCCAAAGAACTGGCCTTCAATAAACCCAAGGGTATGGACACTTACTTATATCACAGTTGTGGCCAGACCAGCCAGTAATGCAGTCACAGTAGTAGCTGCCAATCAGGTTCCTGCAGGAGTTGGCATTGACACAGGGCTTGCCCTCACATTCATTGGCATCTGGAAAACCAAGGGGAACATTCAGGGGGGAAGGGAGAAGCCCATGCCCCAGCAATAGCCAGCAGTTCCTCCAGAGCTAAGAGGAACTTGCAGTGTACAGCAAGGATGAGTGTGACTGGAACGAACAGAAGTCAATCATCATCAGCCTCTGAAGGGCTCTTTCAGTTTCTCTGCAATTAGAACATACAGGCTACGGTAATTATTTCACAATTACCCAGCCACTCATTAAGAGCAGCTTGCCCCCACACACACGCATCTCAGCTGAGCGTTCTGAAGGAGGAATGCTGCAGCCTGGCCATTGGGATGAGTGTGTGGAGAAAAGAATGCAGCCAGCTCATTCTCCGTGAGATCATCCACATTTTGGAACCCAGCTGTGAACTCCTGGGTCTGGAGGAGTTGACATGGTTGAAGAGATACAGCAACTTTCTCACAGGGTAAAGGGAGAAACGTGGGGGAGGGACTGGGAGGCACAACATGCACCCTCCCCACTTCAGGGCAGCTCTGGTTTGGAGGATGTCTCTGGTTAACTATTTCCTTCAAGTGCCAGCATGCAGAAGCAAGGTGAAGGAAGCCACACTGCTCTTGGACACTGTCCTAGACCCCAGTCCTGCAAACAGATGCTGAATGTCTTCAATGTGCCAAAATACATCCACAGGCTTCAGAAACATGACTGTGACTAATGCAGGACCATGATCCCTTTTCCATTAATCTTTCCCAGCTCTGGAACAACACTGGATGAAGAGAAAGCAGTTCTTACCTAGCTGGCACGTTTTGCCAGTCCACTGAGGTGGGCAAATACACTTAAATCCATCAACTAGATCTTGGCAAGTTCCTCCATGACCACAGGGATTTGGAGAACAATCATCAATATCTGCAATGCAGAGCAGGGAGAGGCTTAGCTCCACTACCAGATTGGCAATGGCAGTAACTGACAAGTCTGATAAATGGTTGCTGCTACTTGGGTTTTCCCTGAGGAACAGAAGAAAAACAGGACTTCTACTTGGAATTTCTAGGTCATCTTCGACTTCAGCAAAAGCCTCCTTTGAAAGGAAGAGAAATTTGAAAAGGGGGTTCAAAGCACCAGGGGAAAAGTTTACCCCATGGCCTTTTTGCAAGTGGAAGTCCTATTTGGATCCAGCATGTCCCTCAAAACAGCATTTTTAACAGCATGCCAGAACGCCACAAAAATTCAGCATTCTGCTTCTTTCAAGAAGCTTTTGGCTATTCTTTCCCCTGGTAGTTGACAAAAACCTTGGTATAAACAAAGGGGAAGAGACTGCACAGGGGTGTAAATGGCTGCCAGGAAGCAATGCTCAGGCTGGGTAAGGTTAAGTAGTCTGCCCTGTAAGTTCATGAGGGATTACCAAGACTGATCAAAACCAGCAAACTGGCACATTTTTAATAAACACTGCAAAGGACTCACTGTCAGTGCAAGTTGGTCCAGCCCAGCCAGGAGCACACACACATTCAAATCCCGTGGATGTCTCGAGGCAGCTTCCCCCGTTGTGGCAAGGGTCGGAGAGGCAGGCGTGCTCCGCTGCACAGGGACAGAGGGACATCATGGCAGAGGCTACAGCAATGCCACCACAAGCCACCCCTGCTCCCTCCACATGCTTCTGCTCTGGACACACCATCATTACTCCCCTCAAGAACCAGGAGTTTCCTGGCTCGCAGGAAGCGTCCTTCCATGCTAATCTCATCAGCACACTGACTGGCACCTGCTGGAGCCACAGCCAGACAGGGTGGCTTGGAGTGAGCAGAAGGCTGATGTTCAGAGACACCAAACATTCATGACGAAGCATGAACAGGAAAGGCTGGATCCTTGTACCCAGTCCTGCCTGGGAACACTAGAAATGGAGCTTTCCTCAATCTCATGAAGTGCATCCAAAACCAGCCACCAAAAGCTGGCAAGGATTAACTGTCAGGTGGCAGCTCAGCAGTGGTACCCAACACTTACCAATTTCACAGTTCTGTCCTGAGTAGCCCTCAGGGCAGGAACATTGGTATTTGTCAGGGCCAGTGTTGCTGCAGGTACCACCATTCAAGCAGGGCGGGTGGGTTCCACAGTAGTTCAGATCTGCAAGAGGAGAGGAGCATTAAAACCAGGCTGGAAAGTTACAGGAACATCACCACGTGCTTTGTTGCTTTGTTCTGTTATCCCAGAGCCTTTAGAGAATGCATCCCCACACAGGAGCGGGACAGGACAGGGACAAGCTAAGGACAGATGCTGCCCATGCCAGAAGAGCAGTGGGGACAAGGCCAAGCAGCTGAGGGCCAGCACGCTCCCAGCACGTTTCAGGAGCTCGCTGAGCCCCGCGTGCGCTCCCTCGGTGCAAAGGCTGCCAGCGCTGACATTCAAGTGTGACACGGCCCTCTGGGATTAGCATACCTTTGTCACAGAGCTGACCACCCCAGTTGGTTTCACAGAGGCACTGCCATGGTTCAATGCAAGTGCCATGGACACATCCCGGGTGAGGAATGCACTTATCACAGTACTGGCCTTGCCATCCATACTGACACCTTCAGTTAAAGAGTGAGAAAAAAGAAAAAAAAAATCAGAACAGGGAAACAAACCAAAACCCATCATAACTGCTGTGTGTAGATATGAGTGTGCAAGTCCAAAGCTTGAAGAAAGGCTGGGGAAGTGGGGGAGAAGGGCAGGATGAGGGGAGGGGGGAAGCTATTCAAGGATTGTTTGATGGTTTCTTGTAAACAAACATTTTGGTAGTTTTGCCAAGGTCTCTGTAGCCGGCCTCCTGACAAAAGAATAACTGTTCTGAGAAAACCAGCATGAGGCCATTCAGCACAATAATACTCTTTTGGAGCCTCATATAAATGTGGCAGAGAGGGTGGGTGTGCACTACAAATCAATCTCTGGACTTTGACAGGGTGCTTTATAAATTGAGGGGCGAAGAAAAAGTCAGTGGAAACAATAGTTATCCAGAGATCCTCATGAATACAAGGTTCCAGGCGTTTCAGCCATGCTGGGCTTGCAGGAAGACAGACAAAACCATAACCACCACCTCTGAGCCCTTGGCAAGGCAGCAGCAAAACATGAGGAGTCCCCTGCTCTATCAGAAGCCACCCTTATTCTGAACAGAGACACACGCACACACAGCCAGTATGGACTGGGCCACAGTCAGGGATGGAAGAAAGCAGCACGGCAGGATTTTACACGTGTTCAAAGATCAGCTGTCGGTGTGTTCTGAGTCTGATTTATGCTAATAACCTCTTTTCAGGGAATAACTAAATCATATCCAATTCTGAGAAACACTAATGTCTGAAGAAGAATTCATTACTATTTGAATTCTTTATTGTCACCATCAATGAGCTACCTGAATTCTCTACTTAAAAGCAAGATGTTCTTTTAAAGTAAAGCCCTCTTAAGGGAAAGCTTATTTTGGCTTTCATTTAGTTCTCTCCAGCAAGACAGACCAAAGATCCTTCAAATTAAAGTGGACCTATAGATAGAAACAAGCAAAACAAGTTGAAAATGAAAAGCAAGGGCTTTTTGAGGTACTGTATTTCATTAACAGGTCCTGAGAGTAATTGATCAGCAGCAATTATGCACTAAGCTGTCACTAAATTATGAAAACAAACCTCAGCTCTACAGAAGTCAGCTAAGCTTTCTATTTGTAAAACCCCCCACCATTCTTCTGCTGGCAATTTCTTCTCATGGGAAAAAGCCAGAAGGATCTATCCAATGGATAATCACACACAGCCAGTGGTAAGTTCGACTTCCCTTCTAAAAAGCTCAGGTGACAAACTGCATCCTAATTAACTTTTTTTCTTTAATAGCTATCACAATAGCAGCCTTTTCAAAGTCAATGGGAAATTCTTATTAGTTTGTGTGTAAAAAAAAGCCAGTCAGTGCAAAGAACATGAAAAAAACCCAGATAAGGCAAAACAACCTCCCTCAAGTAGCTCTTGGGAAATCCTTCTCTATAGGGCATATAATGAGAATGCACAAAGAGAAAAATTTAGGACCATACCCTTTTAATTTGTATTGCATTCAAAGCAACTTGCCTGTGAGCTTGCATACAAGCCAAACTAAGGGACCTCACCTGCAAAAGCAGGTATCTAAATTGAGGATTTTATTCCTTTCTGTCAAATCAAAGTGGTGGTGGGTTTTGTTTCTTTTAGAACAAGTCTAAAGAAAGCAAAATAATTAAAAAAGCCCCACACCACACAAGAAAAAAAGAGCTTTAGAGCCAAAGGTACTACTTCAAACATCAGCTTCAAAACATAACAAAAAAATTGGATAAGGCTATGGGCATTTAGGAAAAAAAAGTGAGATATCAATTCCAGAAAGAGATTCACAGCAATATGTTTAATAATATGTATGCAGCAGTTTCTCATGAGAAATTTAAAGTCAACTTTCCTTGTATAGTGATTCATGAGTAAAAATGGTTTAGTTGGCTGGCCTGCATTGAAGAAAGTGACTGGCAGTGAAAGGGAAAAGGATATTTTAAGAATGTTTGCAAGTTGTCTGTTGTACCAGAACGCAGAGCAGTTTCTGCTTGGATGTTATTTTTAAACCCTGCTGCATTTGTAGCATACAGGCTATATGACTCATCAAAACTTAAAAGAAAATAAAATCTTGTTTCTGTGTTCGCTTTAAAGATAGTGGTCTAACTTGGCAAGCAGAAGTTATCTGAAAGCACCAGAAGGACAGCATTGTTTCAAGACTATGCAAATCAAGTGTGGGAAAGTTGCACCTTAAGTAAATAAGAGCACTAGTGCATGTCTGGGCAGTGAGTGGGAGGCAAGAGACTTAGAAAGAGAAAGGGAAGAAAAAAAAAATCTGGAAACAAAGCCTGTTGTTCTGACTAGGAGACAGCAACCCCTACAAGGCATGTTTATTCTGATGACAGCAGCACAAATCACTGGTAGCCCTGACTGATATGCTCCTCTCACCATCTGGCCCTCCGATACTTCCTACCACTTGTTAGGCTTTTTTTAATTAAAAAAAGGTTTAGTTTTGGTGTTCTGGGGGTTAAATATTAATAAATATTTAAATAAATAAATGCTAAATATTAAAATCACAGGACAAGTGACAACAGTCCATCCCCTGGCTGGACTTTCACTTTGCCATGGCTCTGTGAGGAGAGGTTACTTCCCACCTCACTTTCAGATGGTTTCTTGATATATTTTTTTTTTTGTTTTGAAGCATGAATTACAGAAGCAGGGAAAATTAATGAGCCACTATGGCTATTTAGACTGAATTCTTATAGAACAGTCTGTCAGACACTCTAGGTTCAGTTCCTGCTGGAACTCCAGCTCATCAAGCAGTCCACTTCATGCAAAGGTTTCCAGCAACAGAGAATCCACCAATATGCTTGTTAGGCAGAAAAATTACTTTCTATTCCTTCAAAATTCTGAGTCTTATTCAGGAATACCCAAACCTCACTTTTAACCCTTCCTACACAGGATCAATATCAACATTTTTGTAACCTCAGAAGCTCTCAGTAGTAAACAGAAATGATAAAGGGTTACATGCAGCAACTTGGAACCTGTCTGTTGATAAAGAATACCCACATTTAATATCCACTACCCCTCTAAGGGTAAGGGACAAAACTTCCCTGTGCTGTAAATGTATGCTGCATATTTTAAGGCATTCCAGATATTTAATTGTTGGGTTATGGATAAAATCTGTTTTCCATTGTCTCCTTGCCAGGACAGAAGGGACTTCAAAGCACAGCAACAAAATTCGGCATTCATCAGAGCCCACTGACAAGATTTCATCCCAGCCATTAACCTCTCAGCACTCGGAGCCAGGCTCACAATGGGAAAGGAACCCAGAGATTTAACTAATCCTATTCTAAAGAATGCTTGACTTTTGCCTACTGATGGAAGAAACCAGGGGGTGGGAGGGAAGAAGGGGAAACACTGAAAGGGAGAAGAAGAGAGAAAAGCCACACTGTACTTCAAGCTTGGAATTGAAAAAGCCTATTAATCAGGCTGTTGGAAAAAACACAGCCACCAAACATTTGCACTATTTATGCAGAAACAATTAGTTAGTGCTCATTAGGCAGCATTCACGCGATTTATCCCATACCCCCCTCTCCCTCAGTGCCACCATTTCACAAACCAAAAGCTTCTTAAAATTATCAGTGCATTAAAAGCCTGCTCCCCCCTTATTCTGGGCAAGTTAGCATGAGTAATGTGTCTTGGTGAAAACCACAACTTCCAAAACGCCCTCCCTCCCCAGTCCTATTGTGTTTAGCATTGCTTGTTTAATTAGCTGGGGAGGGGTGGGGGGAAAGCAAGGATGGATAGGAAGCATTTACCTGCACTCTCCTGGAATTGTGCAAGAACCATGCTTGGGGCTACATCCCTGACGACAAATAGCTGTTAAAACAACAAAAAAGAAGGGTATCAGCATGCTGCCCGCTTCCGGTACCTTCACACTCGTGGGAATGTTTTAATCTCTAACCAGCACTGTAATCCTGCTAAATCCAAGGTTTTAACAAGTATCTCCTATCAAGTCTACCGGAAGGAAAACCCAGGTAGGTGACTCCCTGGGATAGGAAATCTACCAGCTTTTCCTTTCTAGAGGAAATTATTCCTCTGGCTTTGCAGAGGAATCGTCCCTAGTGCTGTTCAAAGAGCTGTTTTTAAGTGGGAGAAACCATCTCGCCTTGGAAAGCTCAGGTCACTTTGAGTCTACAGGTTTCCTTTCTCTGTCTTTTGCAGGTGGTCTGGGCCACTCTCCCTGGCTTCACACCTAATTCAAAGCAACTTCTAACTACTCTGGATTTAGTTTTGGCTGTATCTCTGAACAGACAGGATATCAAAATGAGCAACAATTCAATTTGCAGGTAAACTCAGTCATTAAGACAGGCTGATAGTCTGTTCCTAAGTCCTGCTTTCTCCTTCCCCAATTACCTAGGTAGCAGCCATTCCCTAATAAACATGTTGAACATGATCTCAGGTGGAACAAACAAGCCTGGAACTTTTCAAACACCAAAGCTTTACACTTGCCAGGTCAGCTTTAAAACAAGTCTCTCCTTCCTGCTTGTCTTGAAGTTCTGCACCAAAGGGGAAATCCTTTTTGAAGTCAGCAGCAGAACTCCCATTGAAGTCAGTGGGCTGGGTTTTCTTCCCAAGGGCAAAGATGCGGATAATCAGAGAAAGAACACATCTGCTAAGTGCCCAGTACTCAGCAGACCTCTCCAAGACTTTAACACAAGGCAGGAACTACTCTTCTCCTGCTCCCAGTTCTCCGTGTAAAGAGCTGTCACTGTCCCATCAGTGCTTAGCCCCGTGTCTGCCCAACCTGACTACTGAACGCAACCTGGATACGATCCCTCGAATCCCTCCCAGTCCCTGGTCTGCAGGTTGAGCATCTGTCACAAACCTTTGTTGCACTCTGGTCCCATCCAGCCTTCCAAGCAGGTCTTGTTGCCGTTCTGGTCACAGGTGTGGTGAGTGAAGAAGTCGTCTCTCGGTCGACAGAACTTGTTGCAGCCAAAGCCATAGTAATGCTCTGCACACGTCACACGGATCTGGTACTCGAAGTGGGCAACCCCTGCGTTGTGTTTCAGAGTCTGCCACTGGCGGCTGGGATTGATCATGCCAGAGTGGGAAGCCTTCTCAATAATGCGATCGGGGTCTGCGAGGCACAAGAGACGTCAGAGGTAAAACTTTAGGTTTAGGTCTCGTCATTAACTCCCACATCACAGCTCTGCAGCTTCACAGGCAAGACTCTCTGAGGCAGCCAGTTGGTTTTATTAATTTTCTGTTTTAGACAGTCAGATAAGGCTGCCCTGGAGCTACAAACCATTAACTGAAACACACATGCAGCATTATCAAACTGAACAAAGCTTGAAATCAAAAGGGACTGTTCAGTTACTGCCAATCACTTATCCCTTTTGCAGTGTAAGGGCGTCCACTAAGAATTCATACAGTTCATGACTAAAGAAAATTCAGCTCCGACAGACTGGTACAAAATGTGTTTTCCCCTGCTTCTCCATTAATGGCACAAGTTTTGTTTTCAACTGGAGCATTTACAAAAACAACATACTACAATAGCCTAATAAAGCCATGTCTACAAACTGAACGCAGGCACTGCAAAAGGTCTGAAGCCTTTTCCTTATGTGCAAACATTAAATTGAAAACTACCAACTCCAGCATTCAGATGACATCAGCAATCTCATCAGATTTTGGCTGAGAAATACCATGGAAGTTCTGTCTTCAGACGGCAGCTGAGAGTACAAAGTCAAGACTACCAAAGCTCAAAGCAGAAGACTCCAACTACTGCATATATGTGCTATACATCCCCTCCCTCTCTACAGAGCATTTCGAAGTTTAGGTTTGCACTTGACATTTAGTTCTAGCAAAAGTCTTCTGGCTTTCAGAGCCATGCAACTGTCTAAATTATGGCTTGAAATAATAATATTTCACATTTGCTTGGAACATTGTATATATCTGTGGTATTTCACTTTGTAGTCCAGGTCTTGTGACTTAAACGATCTGACACTGCCTTACGACCTGCTGCTACCCAGCACTTGACTGCTGAGTGAAAGTTTATCGTAAAACAGCCAAAATATCCTCACAGACTGAGTTCAAAACCAACAGTGAGTACATGGGAGCATAATCCAACGACAGGAGAATTTGAGGTAGAAAGGCAGTTTGCCAATGATGCGTTAGCAGCGTGTGAAGTGCTGGCACCTCTGAGCGTTAAGAATTAAAACGTACTGATGTGCTGCTTGTTCTCCCAACAACTACAAAAGAACCTTTTGGGACTTTACATAAGGCAGAGTGGAAGACTAATGAAGTCGCTACTAAAGCCTTAAGATGACATGAGGGCAGTTTTTAATCTAAGATACTTTTAGATGTACTGCTAAGGACCTTTGATTTGCAGCTTTCAAAAAAGAACTTCCCAACAGGCATCTCAAGCCTCAGATACCCATTATGGATCCCTCACTAGGTCCTGCCTGCTTGTCTGCAGTTTGGAATGAAGTCAAAGCTCTTGCTGCACAACCACACAAGAGTGTCAATACTCAGACATTGGGAGCATTTGCCCATTTTTGGGGGTATTTGTGACTTGAGACTACAGCACTCATTATGTGTTTACAGTGTGAAATTAAGGGCAACAACTTCTTATTCACCTTCTGGTATTTCTGGTTCTATAATATTTTCCATTTAAATCAGTTTTTATTATTCATTGGCACTAAGCCCCCAACTCCACAACTATGTGTCAGACTTTCAAATGCATGCAGGCCTTTATTAATTTAAATCCCATTCACAGGTAATGCGGATGCCTAAGGACCTTTCCATACTGGTACATCCAGAGCAATATCATGTTCTGTGCTGTGCAGGTGTAAGGCTCTTAGATCTCATCAGCAAGATTATTGACTAATTCTAAAAGGTACTTAAGCAGATGCATATCTGCTCGTCTTGAATGGGGCTAGTCTGGCAATTATAGTTCCACTCATGCGTGCTGGAGATGGCTCTGCTGCACTTGCCAAGATTACACTCCATCCACAGCACAGCTGGAAAGCAAAGGCACTTCCCCAAACACCGAGCGTGCATAAAGACATCCTGCTCCTTGTGAGTAAAACAACTTTATCCTCTCCTGTAAGTGGCAGAAGAAAAGGAGAACGACACTCAATTTCGTTTTGCAAACCAGCCCCCCACCTCCACCCCCACACTCATTCTTGCTTTTCCAGTCTTTTCCTGTTCCCCCTTGGGAACATACCACTGACAGCTATTTCAGTCCTTGGCACCAGAAAGGGAGTTGCCTTGAAAAAGTGATCTTTCCTTTTGCCTCCGCTCTTTCATTCTCCTCCTATCTGCCAGCTCATTAGGAAGCTTGTCCTTGCTGTATGTCTATGACCAGCTCTTTGGAGACCTTAACCACAGGCTGAACTCAAATGGAAACACCCTTTTAAGTCCACTGGACTTCATTTTTTGCAGGGGCTCAGATGAAACCTAGCTGCAATTTCACTCTGGATCATGGATAAAATGTCTTCCATTGGATACACATTTGAAAGCTGCCCCCATCTACCTGAATTCAAGCGTGGTCTCACAGGTTTAAGCTCCCTTTCCATCACCCATCACCCACAGTTTTCACAACGAAGCGCTGGCATGTTCCTTCTTGTACAAAAACTCCTCCACCCTCGCCTATTCCCACCTGTCAGTGTGCACTTACACAAGGGTGCCGACCCAGACTCCAGGGGAGGCATTGCAACAACCCTGCCGTTCTTAGCCCGCACCAACCACAGCTTCAGTTTTACAGGAAGCAATCCCAACACAGCAGAATGGTTAAGTAAATAAAAAGCAGCAGTCGGCCAGGCTCGAGACAAAGGGATCTTCTGAACTCCACTGCCTTCATCTGACTCAGAACCTCATGCTTTGATAGAAAGGTTAGAGGAAGCATTAACCCATTAGAAATTGATGAAGTGGAAGAGAGAGGCTTTCTGTACATCTCGAGCTTCTGTTCTGCACTTTGCTGTCAGAGACTCTGTTGGGTTTATTCACTTCTTGTGGCTACACTTCAAAGCTAGAAGTCTCTCTTTTTATTCAGTGGGCAACTGTATCAAAGGTTTTAGACACAAGGAAATGAGCTATTTTGACTGCCCACCTTTGCCTTTCAGTGCTCCAATGTCTGGAAATTATAACTACGCAGCATCAGGAAGCAAAAACAACAACAGAAAAAGCCCAGACTTCTCTGAGCAGTTTGGGTGGCCAAGGACAGCAGAGTTATTTTTGAAAGTCTTTGTTTCAGACAACTTCCAGCTATGGCTTGGTTTACATTGTGCTGAAGCCTCTCATGCCCGCCTGGAATTCACATGCAACTGATACCAGTAATTTACAATAGCTCTTTGACATAGTTTGAGATGCAATGTCAGCCCATTAGCTTTATGTATGAAGCAACAGTAGCAAGATGGCAACCAGACAAGAACCAGAGTAAGAAAACCATTTGAGTTGAATCTTGGCTCCAACAAAGCACGATTCTCATCAACTTCAACAGGGCCAGAATTTAACTGCAAGCCACTCTTGGAAGTGAGACAAGAGAGAGTATGTGGTAAAGGGAACGTAGGAGGAGTGGAATGTAGAGGGGGGAAGGAAGCATCCATTCTAGGATCTTCTAACAACTGCATTGATTAGAGGATGCTTTCAGAGCTATTGAAAAGTCACACAAGGCCTACTAAACCCACTTTTATTGTTGAGAGCTCTCACAGGGTCCTTACAATTCAGCGGCAATTAGGGCAAAAGAAAATCCTGGACATCAAAAAAACCCACTCTTCACATTACATGATGACAATCATTTAGTTCTAATCATTTTCTTAACTAGTTCTTCAAGCCTTACTCTGCAGCTCTGGGAAAGCCGATTAAGTCAGGCCACGCAGCACACAAAGGAAAAGTTTTGTGCAGTGCAGTGACTGAAGTGACCTACAGATGGGTAAGTGACAGCAAAGCTGGAGCAGGAATGCAGATCAGGAACATATGCAAGAACATGTCTGCACTTGGTCAAATGCACTGCTGAGAAATGAGGCAATTTTGTCTGAAGACAATTGTACTTCCAGAACATGAAAGCAAAGAAAGGGTTCATTGTGTGGCTTTGGAAATGCAGTTGTTTCATGAAAAAAGATGAGCTCTAATAATAGTAAAAGTGGCAGAGACCCAGTCTGAAAAAACTCTCAGATCCTACTATAAACAAGACTTTCATTTTGAATTCAGGCATCTTCCATTTTTAATACAACACTGCTGCTGCAGCATCTGCTTCCTTCTCCTCCATATGACACTCTATATCCAAGGAACCTCCCAGCCACTGCTCCATGACTGTGCTGGGGTAGAGTCTAAAATCACAGGTACTGCAACAGCACCAAATGAGGCTGGTTGTGGCTCTCCCTGACAGCCCACATGATTCACCTCAAGCAACAACTGCTTTTCTGGAACAAAGAACTAATAGGATATCCCATGTATATTTAAAAAAATATAAGGAGCAGATCTGCACAGAGAAACTCCCAAGCTATGCACTGTTCACCAATTAAAACATAAAAGCACAGTACTGTGCACACTTCTACAAGGCTTTTCTCTCACGAGGCATGAAGCCCATTTCATTCCTGCATGGCTGCCACCTTGGCATTCCAAAGCAGACTACAAGAAGCTGCTATAAGATTTCTGTAAGACAGACCACAGTGCTGCTGCTTCCTTGCTGAAGGAAAAGGCCTGTTGTGTCAACAAAAGCTTTATGGGCTCAGATTCACACTTTCTCCTGTGGCTTTTACCACACACACTGTTAAAGCCCTAGGTTGAAATGGAGCTGATTTTGCCCACCTCCTTCAGTCACAGTAGGCAAAAAGCAGAACAGCTCATGTGCCAGGAGACCCTGTACAGCTTCCTCTAGCCAACAGGAAAAGCTTAGCAGAATGTTTCTGAAACCAACCAGAGACATTCCAGGAGAAAGATCCCCACCCTAGATTTCCAGCCAGCTCTACCAGGTGGTGTCTGGTAAATACTTTTTCAGCCTCTGCATATATACTCCTAGACATCCAACTCCCAAGGAACAGCTTGTAGTCACTCCTGTTTCTCATCTACAGTCATTAGATGGATATTGATATCAAGTCTTATGCAGATTTTAATTTTTTTTCTTTTTTTAAAGCAGTACATTGAGTTTTGAGAAGTACTTAGTTTATAGAGAGGTCTCAGGTGAACAAGACTTGGCCTTCTGAATACTACTCCTAATTAAAAAGAACAAAACAAGACCAAAAAACCAAACAAAGAAACCTGAAGAAATCCCTTGGCTTTTACTCTCCCAAAGGAGAAAGAAGGAATTAAGAGCATCTATTTTTAGGCATCAAACTGTTGGTGCCTAGGTGAGTGAGCTACTCACCCTCTGCAGGCAATGTGAAGGAGACAGGCTGCTGCAGAGCCTGGAGGAATTGCTCCCAATTGTTTGGGGGAGAGCTCTTCCCTCTCCTCCTGCTCTAACTCACAGCAAACTGGTGAGGCTCCCAGAGGCCTTTCAATGCCCGGGACACAGAGGTGTCAGAACTAAATAAGCCAGCGAAGAGAATACTTACTCGTGGAGTTGTCATTGTAATCCCACGCCTCAACAAGCAACGTGTAGGATCTCTGCAAAAGAGAAATAAGAATTAGTTTCAAAGCCACACATGACTAAGGCAAAAAAAAAACCAACCTGACAACGATTTTAATTAAAAAGAAAAATTCTGGTCTCTGTCCCAAAGCAGATACTTGAGAACAGAAATAGGCAAAAGATTATGCTTGAGACAAACATGATCTTCTTGAAACCCCATAAGCTACCTCATCCAGTCTGACTTAGAAGACCTTTCACCTTGGATAGCTCATCTTTGTCATCATTAAAGCATCTTATGTACTTAACCAGGAAGTACAGCCTTTGACACTGCACTCCGGCCGAAATAAAGCGTGTGTGGGACAACTGCACATGGAAGACAGAAAGCACCGGGATAGCACAGCAGCATCAAATAACCCAAAACCAAACCCCCACTCTCAAAAACTGCTTCAAAAGAATTTTAGTTGCAGAAAAATAGTCTTGATGTCCCTTCCCCCAGCCATCCTGAAAGCAAGAAGTGTTGCTAAGATTACTGTGCCCTGCCTTGACAGCGCAATCTCCAGGGACTTCGCTTTTCAGCACCCCCTTTGAAAGCTTTGTCTGCATGAGGGCCATCGCAGCTCCCACAAGTATCAGGTAACGGAGGGAAGAACTGATGGATATGGGAAGGGGGTGGGGTGAGAGAGAAGCATTGTAAAACAAAGGCTAGGATCAGCCTCTTTGGAAGAGCAGGGAAAGGGAAGCCGCACTATCCACCCCGTGTCACTTTTACAGATGCTCGGAGCTGCCAATGAGCTCTGCAGCACTCCAGCAATAATAATCATAAGCATAAACTGACTGAAGTGACTCCATGGGCTGGAAAGATGCCAGCTATTACATCTACGCCACCTTTATCTTCAATCCTAACTTGAGAACAAGACCCATTAAAACATCTCCTCCTCCTCCAGCTCTACCCCGAGATATTATTATCTAGGCTGTATCTTTCAAAGTTGCCATTTAGCCAGCCATATCCAAACTTGCACAATGATTAAAAACCAAAACAAAACACCTCCTTTCCAGAAGGGGAAAAAAAAAAGCTGAGGAAAAATAAGCATAAAATATGACTTGCAAAGTAAAAAATATAATAATAACTACATATAAGGCGATAAATGTAACATCTTTCTGGAGAGTAGAACAATAATAGTACAAATAAAAACTCTGCGAAGAGTTTTGATGCTTTGCCATAGCAGCTGTGCATTGCAAGGTCTATTTCTCCTTAATTGTGTCCATGTTCAGTCACAGGCTGCTCATTTGTGGTCTGCAGTGCTTTGCACCCTCTCTGTAACAGCGACCAAAATACAGTTCTGAGTGTGAGCTGCTACAAGGTGCAGACCTCAGATTCCTGAAGAGGAGAGGAAACAAAAAAGGAGGAAAAAAAAAAAGAGAACAGGAGTTGGAGCAGGCTGCTTTCTCACGACTGGACACAGCATGAGCCTCAGAATGAAAACCCAGTTTGTGACGGACACTGGCTTGCTGTATAGCCTAAATATATTTGTTTCATATTCAAAGCAGACCAGGATTCCATTCCGTTCACTGATAACTGTGGGAAAATGCTTCCAAAAGTAAGCAAAGCTGGGCAAGCCAAGACATGCACCCAAACTTCTATGCAGAGACTCCATTGGCCCAAACCATTTTTGGTTAATATTTCATGAAAAGTTATATGTTACTTGTTTCTATTCTAGACCCAGTCTGACTACTTGAAAGAAACTCCAAAAATAAAATAAACAAAAATGCAACTCGATCATCTAACACTGCTTAAAACAGATTTGAGAAGTCCTTGCACAAGTCAGTGGTAAAAAAAAAAAAGAAAGAACCAAAACAAACAAACAAAACTAGAATAGAACTCCCGAGCCATATTACAGATGCAGATTGCACTATCTTGGGTGCTTCCTCAGTGGTTTAATTACCAACATTAAGCAGCACAAGCTTGACATGTTACTGCAAGCTTGAAAAAAAATATTATGATATAGAGAATGAATTATGGCAACTAGCACTACTTCCAATAAAGTTAAGGATGTTTTCCTTTCGGCCTTGCATAATTGTTTTGGAAGATATTTTGTCTAAACTCATAGCAACAGTTCCCTGCTGGTTCTCAGGACTATTTACCAACACACCTAGCCCTTAAGGAAAGGAAAGGCTGAATCCTAGCTGTGAGTGCTACTGTTGCTAGATACTTGTGTGACCACTTTCCACTACCACACAGTAGTCTGTTAAAAGAGAGGAGATGCTTCAGCACAACTGGATGGAAACAAAATGCAGGGGGAACAAACCTACCCTGGCAATTCCCTTGTTTCTAAGTGCCCCCTCTCATCCCATCTGAATATTTTAAATGAAGAATTCCTGTCTTGAAAAGGGATGATACAAAGAATGGCATTTGATTGCTTGGCTCTGTCCCTCTCAGCATGGGGAAAAGACCAAAAAACCCCAAGACTCTGCGTCCAAAATGGGACAGTTTTAAACAAAAGCCACACAGACACCCAGAACCTCGAACCAGTAGCAAACCCCCCTCAACAACCCAACTATCACATACCTCTAGCTACTTCCCTCAGCCCCCCCAAAAAGGCAGCTCTGTGCAAAGCTGCACTGTTGAGATTTTTAGAAGCGCATATCATCTCCACTCTATAGATCAAGGATTCAGATATCTCAGGAATGACTGCTCACAGTGTGGAGGTTTAAGTTTTCCCATGCCCATAGATGACCTCTGCCCATCTTTGAATAAATATATATATCCAAACACAAGAATTCCACATCATGCACCTTATTCCATCAAAGCAATGTCCTAGGCAACAAGGCAGCAGTGAGTTTTCCAGAGTCACACCCAATTAGCCACTGTAAACCTGAGCCTGACCAGAAGGCAGGGATTCTGGCTTGAGAGAAAAGGCAGCTTGAAAGGAACAGCAAGTCCTTACACTTTGCAGATCTGCCCAGAGGACTGAAAGGCAGCATGGCCAAATCTAAGCAAAACTTCTGTGAGTTGAGCTAGGAGAGGATAGAAATGGTCAAGTTCACACTCCAAAAAACAAAACAAAAACCAGCGTGCAAGAGCTATTTTCCTCAAAGACAAGACACTGTGTCTTGATCCATCGATAATGCAGCTCAAGAGACTGCGAAGACCCGAAACCCCTCAGAAACTGTCCCTTTTAAGGGTCTGAAGGGGCAATGCAACCTCCCTTCTGGTTATTTAAATGAATCCTGGCAGCTGCAGGTAAACAGGTGTTTAAAGCTCTCTGCCTGATTACCTTCTTCCCTCCCTTCATCCAGACATCCACCCAAAAGAGGTGCTTTTGTACTTGGGCTTCTAAAGGCACTCTGCAAGTCAGTGGGCCGGAGCAAGATTAAAACATCCGGCTCCTTAGTGAAAACGCTGCCTCCGTTTTCAAAGAGCTTGCAACTCGTCAAACTCCTTTCCCTCCTATCCTTGTGGTTAAAGCATGCAAGAGCTTTGCTGAGCATGTGAAACCATGACTAGACAAATGCAGTGGGAAGTTTTGCATGCAGAGTGCTGCGCTTGCTCCTCCTCTGCCAAACAAGGAGAGCAGGTTAAGCCCAGCAACCTTCTCCTCACGCTCTGCAGAGCTGTGAACACCAGTTTGAGAACAGTGCTCACACACACCCTGTCTGCATCCAGGGAGGATGGTGAGGACACTGGCACAGCAGGCCACAGCTCATTGCCAAAGCGTCCGGCTGTGAGATGTGCAAGAGGGAAACTGAGGCACATTTACACGTGCCCAAGGGCCAGGGAGGAGGGCAGCTCTGAGCAAGATTAAAGCTAGTAACAAACCCACTTCCTCTGAACATCACCAGGACTGTCACTTGGGTGCCCCATCACTCCACAATGACATCATACAGATACATCACAACATTGAGCTGTGGTCGGTCAGCTTTGACAACTGAATATCCTTCAGAGGAGCTAAAGGCAACTGGTTCCTCACCCAGAGGACATGTGAACTTACTCCGGAAAAGGAGGAAAACCACCTGACCCTCTTAACCTTTTGTGAAATGGAACATCATCAGGAAGCTCTTCTCTGGGACAGCCTACGTAAGGACAAGGCAACACCCTACAAAAAGCTGTTACTCCCTCAAGCCCGTGTATATAAACACAGCCCAAGCCGTGGCAATCTCACGCCTCAAAGGCCATGGCCAAGAGCTCGGCTGAACCCCGAGCAGACAGCCCGGCCAAGAGGCTCATCAGAATATGCCCACACGAAAACACAGCACGCTGCTCCTTCAGGCTTCCTTCTGAGGAGTTCCTTTGTTGCTGTAAGTGCCAGTAAACTCTGCACTGCCACGGAAGGGAGACACGAAAACAAATTTAACCATGTTAGCAGCTTCCAGGAGAGACCTGCCCCCCGTTCTGCCTTGGCACAGGGAAGGCAGTAGCCAAAGTCAAGACCTTCGCTGCACTACAACGCAGGGTGCACTACACCCTCCTGCCAAACGATGAAGGACACAAAAGTACCGCTATCCAAACTATGCATACGCTTAAGCATCCAGTAAACCAGGCTGATCTCTGATCTGGCAAGCCTGCTGGAATAATGAGTATCCTGTGAATACATAATGTGCTGAAGTTGCCATTGTATGAAGTAAGTCCATGGTTTGTCTGGGAGCCGAGCAATGCTGAGTCTACTGCTGCTTCCTGTTGCTTGTCCTGTATTAGCATTATTTTTGGATAGGCCCCATTATGTTCTGTAATCCTCACTGCAGTCAGTATGGCCACACTATTGTTCTTGGTTAATATTAGCAGTCAATGCCTCTGTCTGGGTGGCCGGACTACAATGTATTCCAATCATAAAACTAGCATGCATTAACGGGACAATGTACTGGGCACAGGGGGGAGACTTGGGGTCTTCCCTCCTCCCCTCCTTTAAAAAAAAAAAAAAAGGTAAAAAAAAGGATAGCAGCTTCTTTTTTTTTTCCCTTTTCCTCTCTCTTTTTAAACTAATGATTTTAAGTGATCTCAGCTACCAGGGTGCTTCATACAACAGCAGCATTTTAATCAACACCTTATCTAGTTACGGAGTTATTTTCTCACGGAGCCCCACTTGTCAAAGAGCAGCAGATAGGCCAAAATGTCAATGGTTGCTTTCAACCTTCCCCAACAAGCAGATTACCTGCCCTTATCAGTCCCCCTACCTGTTTAAAGCATCCCACTGATAATTAAATGCACCAGTTACAAAAGGGTGGCAAGGTTAATAGACAGAATACCTAGTAGCCAGCCAAGCAAAACAGTCAGGTTCACATGGAGCAAGCCTGAACAAGAAGCCTTTCTACTTATTTACCTAAGTGCCTAAGAACTGGGTTGAGCTGGTAAAGGACTCTGGATGTTTTGACTATTTACAAACCACTTTAACCACTTCTATCCACTTTTTGCAGTTTCTTCTGAACACTACAAGAATAATGAGAGTAATTTACGCTGCAGAATAGTGACCACAGAACCATGAGCTCCACAGACTAACAAGAAACAAATGCAACAGCTTGTAGTTTTGACATCTTTCCCTGTGTTAAGACACAGGGGTTACCAGTTAAATTATTAGAACTGAGTCAATTACCATATAAAACTTGTGTTCATCAAGAGAAATTGAAAGGCAAGCTTAGTTTCAGCTTTCAAAACCAATCCTGTCATTTGTGTTATCTACAGAGATACTTCTCCTTATCTGCAGAGAAGTACTTTTAAGAACTGTAGCTTAAGGCTTTTGCTTTGCAGGGCACCCCAACTCCATGAGGACTGAAGTTGGAACAAACAGCTCAGACCCAAGTTCACCAGCTTTAGAACCAGCTGACTTCCACTCCAGCCTCCAGCCCACAGTGGAGCGATGTTTCCTTGAGCGAACTACAACTTTAAGCATAAAGCATCAATTTTATGCAATTCATTTCCAGCCATGCTGACTTCCAGCTGCATAAACAAGCTGACAGTGCTGGATGCGTGTAGTCTGAGAAAGTTTAGGAATAAGCTTCAGTGCCAGGCCCAATCCAGCTGCCACTGAACTTAAACTGGAGCAGGCCTTTATTATAAGAACAAAAAATCTGGGAGCAGGCGAGATGAGGATTTATTTTTAGACATATTATGTTAATATAGTCAAATGGATTTACCAGGAAGATGAGGTTCTGAACTGGCTGGAACATAAAAAACTCTTTAAACATGTAAGAAGTCCAAAACCTCTGAACGGCTGCATCACTTCTCTCCAGTCCTGGGAAAAAAAACCAGCCTTGTGATGCTAATTATGCTTCAGATGTCACTTAATACTCCCAGCTCCGTTTTGAATAGTAATCCTAGGCAAAACATTGCACTTTGAGTGCTTAAGATTTATTCTTATATGATTAATTCAACAATAAATGACAGAGTATGGATTTGATTAATATGCATTTTGTTATTATAAAAATTTCTTCAGATCTGCCCGTGCCCCAAGATGACTTGTAATGCATTGTTCAAGAAAAGCTTGAACAATATCTAGCATTTGCTTCTACAAGTTTTCAAGAAGTTACCAGGAGGGAGAGGAGAAACAAAATCAAAAGCCAAATTTTAGTCTTATGACTGTGACATACTGGGCTTAAAAGAAACAAAAAAAAAACACCAAACAGACAAATGTAGTGGTATTTTTTCTCAGATTCAAAAGGCTGTTACTTTAATATCAGCTGCAGATTAGCATTTTGGAAGCCTCTTGTGTCGAGAGAGGGAGAAAGTTCACAAAGCTTAAAAAACACTAAAGCTCTTTCACTATCTCTCTCTAGCCACAGAAAACAATGCCTACCCAGAGAACACATTTTACATCTTCAGGAATCAGCAGCACTAAGATTTGTCATTTAAAAGGGGCAAGGCTGACTATTTTAATTTTTTTGACTATTTTTATTTTAAGGTTGAAATAAGATGTTCAAAACTCTTTTTAATTGTATTTTATGCTAAAGTCACTAAGATGCTGGAGGGTTTTTTTCCACCTCAGTAGTTTCCTGGTGTGTTGGTGCAATTGGCCCCAATATGAAATAATTACAAGGAGCATAATTTTGGGATAAACAAGCTGTTTGAAATTGGAGCTATGCATACCAAAGGAATTGCCAAGTTTGACCTTCTTACTCAGCCTCGCCAAACCCCCAAAAGATCTTTCTTTACATAAAAGCAAAGTTTAGTGTTAAGTTTTGCTTAGTTAATTGATGCTCAGCTCCCTCAAGGTGCAGCACACATCACACTTGGGGTTCTTTAAGAAAGGCCAGAGGTTTGATTCATGTGAGAGAAAAGCATGTGTCTGCCCTGAAACAAAACTTGTTCAGACAGACTTTGACAAGTGGAACATGGAAATGCTTTTGTTCCACGCTTTTTTATATGGCTTCATAAAGCCAAGCTTGCCTGTCAAGAAAGTCAATGAAGTCTCAAAACGAATGTAAGAAGCAAGCCTAGGTGCATTTCATTTTTTTCAGTCGTCATCACTATTGTTTCAATTTACTGAAGAATTACCGGCTACTGCAGGGGCAGCTTTCTGATCCACTCCAGTTCCTTTCTGCTGGTCTGCTGCCCTGTTTCCTAGCAACTTACTCAAACCTCCCATCACTTGAATTAATTTATGGCCCACCGTCTCCACACCCATTACTCACAGGGGTACGTATCAAAACTGACAAGAGCAAACCACATAAGTTATTAATAAGACTCTGACACTTCAAATCTACATTACAACTGCAAGCTCCCTCTAACAATACTTTTAAAACGCCCCATTCTCTCTCCTTCCTCTCCTGCATGATGAATAAAGGTCTCTAATGCAATACAACTATTTTTCACAAATGGCATAAGGGGGCAGCTTGACATGGGAAGAGGCTTTTTCTTCTTAATTTTTTTTTTTAAGTAGTCAAGGCAACAAGACTTCTGAACGTTACTGACTCAAGCTGGAACATCCAAGAAAAGCCTCCCTCAGAGAGTAGAACACAATTTAGAGAAGGGCATGAATTTTCAAGTGCAATACGATTAACATTTTGGTCTAGCTCTTATTACCTCTACTATAATTTTCAGCTGAATGTATTCAAAGATACCTCTCATGATCAGCCACATAAGTAAATGCAATGCTAATCTCAAGCTCTTACTGAAGTCAACAGCATTCACCCACCCAAAGAGTTTTTTAAGTTCTGAAATTTCATCAACAGATTAGAGCTGACTAAATTAAGTTTACTACTTTATCCGTAGAGCTTTGAAAATGCCTGAAATGATTTGTGTACACAATTTTAGTACAAATAAGAGCTTTGCCACATTAGATATTCTTTTGTTCCAATGCCATTTGGAAGTCACAATGGCTAGCATAAAAGCTGTGTCCTGTGGAAGCTAAAGCTGGGAAGCAGGCTTGATAATTGCACACAGACTATCATCAGAGTCTCAAAAAGTGCATTTCTGCCTGGGAAAATGCAAGAGATTACTCCAAAATTCCAGGCTTATGAACCAAGTGCCTCAAGTTGTTGAGTTTTACCCATTTCAAAGGCTGCACTGGAGTTTTGCTGCGGCTGCTCCAGGATTCCAGTGCTGAATGAGATTCAGCAGGACAATAGAAGCATTTCTTTTACTAAGATAAAGGCAAGCTTAAGAGACTTCTCCCAGGGTCCCCAGCCCCCCAAACCCACCCTCTACACACAGATTTCCCTTCCCAACCCTATGGAGAGAGAGGCTGTTAGAGGGAACATGTTTAGTTTTCACACCATTTTTATATGCATACATATAGATTCAAGGCACTCAAATTACTGGGAGCCAGTTTAAAAAAAATCCTTGATGTACCTGACTTCTCTGACAAAAGTCAAAATCTGCAACACAAGCACTACAGCCATTGGCAAAGCTTCAAATACCTCAGATTTTTACAAAGCCCTTTATCCCTTTGATGGCATATTTGATAACAGTTTTATCTCATTTCATGTTAGGGGGAAAAAAAAAAAGAGAAAGAAAAGAGGAAGAAAGAAAGGACAGACTTGTACTTCCAACAGAGAATACTTTTGTTAACTCTGCTATTGTACTTTGTAATACTATCTCCTTAAAAACGGGGACCTAATTTCTCCCTCGTGCCTCTTCAGCCCTCGATATTCCAGAAGTCCCAACTGACAGAGGAGGCAGGTAGGAGGCAGCACAGGACGTTTCAAGAACACATGGCTGCCTGCAGCACTTGGCGGCAGGACTACAAAGTGGGTGTCTACACCACAACTGGAGAAGGAATGCTTTTGGGGCGGGCTTTCCTCCCCCCAGAAGAAGTCCAGGCCCTCCCAGCAACCAGCCCTTATCTGACTATGAACGGCCAAGCTTTGGAGGGCCTAGGCATGCTTCCACCTCGCCAGCAGCGATAGTGGCAGAGGATAGGAAATGAGATTCACCCCTCCTCTGCACTGCACATTCAGGGCCCTCCTCCCCTCCCAAAAATGACCTTAGGCATCTAGGTTAGCATGACTGGATTTACAAAACTGCTGAGCATCAACATACCCCAAGGCAGTTGGTAGGAAGTTGTCTGCTCAGCGCCTTTGGAGAAGGGGTGTGAGGGGGAACAGTTTTGTTTCCTAGGTGATCTCAAAATATAAGTTTTAGGAGCAGAAATTTGGGAGCTTCCAGCGTTCATACCACAGCATCCCAGGGAGGCACCTCAAAAGCCAGACAGGAGCCCTCCAGATCAGTCACCCCCAGCTTTTGCTCTCCGGCACGCAGCACTGCCGGGCACAAAAACCGTGCACCTCCTGCCATCCGAGGCCATGGCACTCTTCCATGTCCACAGATCCTGCGGCCCTGGAGCCTGCCTCTGTGGGTCTGTCCTGCGTGATGGCATTTTGGAAAGATGGTCCTCACTTTCTGTGCAGGGAGCTGAGGCCTCCTCCGCAGAGCTGACCATCAAAGCTTCAACCCTCCTGAGCACCCCAGAAGAAACAGCAGTGATGTCTGAGTGTTTTTTCCACAGCCAACAACAAAGCAGGATCACTGATGAAGCAAGGGGTCACCCATCCTCCATCTCTCCGCTCTACAGGGCTGACCAGTATTTACTAGAGTGGACAACGCTGGAAAAGTGCCTGGCAAAAAGCCCCACCTCCTTGAGCCACCGAGTTTTGCACACAACTAGAGGGAAGCCAGAATCTCTGGACCGCAGAGGCAGGTAGCCAGGAAAAGGTGCGCTGTGGGCAGGAGTGAGTGAAGTGCACCAAAAGCTAAAGCCAGGCTTTTCTCAGCCTTTAGCTTCTGGAGTCCACAAGCACCTCCAAACATAGCCAGCTTCCCAGGGAAGCTGGCAACTACTTCACCAAGAACAGCAACAGCAGCTCCCATCCACACCGAGCAGTGCAGGGAGATTTCCTCTTGGGAGAAGCAGGAAGCCTTCCCAAACATGCTCCGGGGAAGGAGGCCAGCTATGACACACACTTTTCACACGGGATCCCTCTACAGCCCCTAACCCACTGCTTTTCTGGCTTAAGCCCAAGACTTCACTGGTTAAGAAAAAAAAAAAGAAAAAAAATGAACTTCTGACCTCCTAAGTCTCAAGAGACTTATTCATGCTGTAAAGTGCAGAGATACTGGGTTTGCTTCCCTGGCCCATTTAGATCCCCCTCACTGCGCATCTGACTTCCAAATTTAACAGGCTGTGCATTGTGAGCCCCAGGGAACAAAAACAAAAACACCACTACATTTTACTTGTTTCTGTGCTGCGGATTCCCGATGCTCTTGCCAAGATGCCTGCTCCCTCCCAAATCCTGATCCCTCTTCCCCTGGCACAAGAAGTTAGAGCTCAGCTCACTAAGGACATCTCAAGCACCATCCAACAGACCCAGAGCCAGAGCAGCTCAAGCAACTCACCGGCCAGGCGAAGCTGAAAGGGATAACGATCCGGTTCTTTTCATTATTCCGGTTGTACTTTAAATTGAAGGTATTTCCTCCGATGACGGGAGTGGACTTGGATCCGAAGCTGCAAGGACCGCCAGCAGTGACCCGCGATTGATACTCCTTCAGGCAAACTTTAAAATAGGTGTCACACTCATCTCTGGTGCATTTTTTATCTCCTGGGTTTCGGGTGCCATCGCAGCAATTTCCATTTTGCAGTTCACCATTCACATTTTGCATGGATAAGATCTCCAACTCGAACTGTCCGGACGCTAACGTCACCTGTTAATCCCAAGAAAGAATCGAAGGAAAAAAACAAAACAAACAAACAAAAATAAAATAAAAAAAGAAACAAGAGACAGACGGTTACCTAACTTTTTTCACCAAACACAATCTACAACAATTCTGAAGACAGGAGAAAGTAATTTTTAAGTGTGCTTTCAAGAAGCACATGCATAATATTAAAAGCAAAACAAAGCCAACCACTCCAAGCTTTTCCCTATCAGACATCCACGAGAAGGGCTCCTAAATCAGCCCAACTAAATAACGCCACTAATGCCAAAAAAGAACCTTAAGTGCCAGCTCCGAAAAAAACAGCGTGAGGAAGGCTTCCAAACGGTTAGGAAATAAAACTAAACCAAACCAAAAGAGTGCATGGGCGAGGGGCAAACCCAGCAAGACGATGCAGCTAATAATGCACCGCCTGGAAAGGCACCCAACCACCCCTCTGCCTCCTCCGGCGTGCAGCTGAGCCGGGCAAGGCTGGAGCTGCCCAGCTGAGACTCAGACCCCGCTCATTAACCACCCCAGCAGTGCTGCAATTAAGTTTATTAAAAAAAAAAATTAAAAAAAAAAAAGGAAAAGGGAAAAAAATAAGCGATTTCGGGAGGAAAATAAAAGCGGTTTGCAGTAACCGCATTTCTCGTTCCCGGGAATTAAGCCTTGCTGCAAAGGAGCACTCCCGCGTTTGCCATCTCCACGGAGAAGTTCCGGGCAGCAGCCCCGCTCCGGCCGGAGGAGCCGCGCAGAAGCGCCCGCCCGGGACCTTCCGAACCCCTCTCCCGCGAGCGCTGCGGAGAAGCGGCGGGGCGGCCGCGTCCCCCGCGCCGTGCCCAGGTACGTACCTCGGCCCG